>CAUYLG010078956.1:0-29942 GCA_963573385.1 Cacajao melanocephalus | reverse complement strand
TGTGTTAGTTTGCTGAGAATGATGGTTTCCAGCTTCATCCATGTCCCTGCAAAGGACATGAACTCATCCTTTTTTATGGCTGCATAGTATTCCATGGTGTATATGTGCCACATTTTCTTCATCCAGTCTGTTATTGATGGACATTTGGGTTGGTTCCAAGTCTTTGCTATTGTACGTAATTTATCAATTAAAATGTTTTCATAGGTATGTATGTATCGCAAAAACCATAGTATACATAGAGTTTGGTACTATCCACAGTTTCAGGCATCCACTGAGGGGGTGTTGGAATGTATCCCCTTCAAATAAGAGGGGATTGCAGTATATGAAAAATGCTCAAGATCACCAGGGAAATGCGAATTAAGATCACAATGAGATAATTACCTCACATCTGTTAGAATGGCTTTCCCCTAAAAGACAAAAGATAAGTGTTGGTAAAGATGTGGAGGAAAGAGAACTCTTGTGCACATTAAAAAAAAAAAATCCTGACTTTTATTTGAATTCATTATATACTGCCCAGGTTGCAATATATAACTTCATTTATTGGTCTATTCCCTCTGTGATCACCACTTACCAAAATGATGATTCTTCCTTATTTGAGGCCTCTGACAGAAAAAAACTAGAATGAGATTTGGCATCACAACAGACACATCCCCAAAGACATAAGTTAAAAACATGTTGATATGGATCAGTATGTATATCAGAACATTATGTCGTATATACTTTAAATAGATAAATTTTTATTAATTAAACTTTAGTAAAGCTGGAAAAAAAGAATCAACACTAAATACTCAAATCAAAGATGGTGTAAAGATAAATGTAAAGGTCAAATTCACATAAAGACGTGTTGCCAAGGTAGGAAAATAAATATCAACCAAAAAATAACCAGAACCTGGAAAAACACAAACTAGAAAATGTGAAGGGAAGGAAGTACTGAAATACAAACAAGGAATTTGCTTCAAAAAATTCAGAAAGAATAAAATACAAAACTAGCTTTCAGTAGAGCAAAAAAGTGTTATTTTCTCTGAAACGACAATGAAAGGGACATGAGCACCTTATCTTTTGAGCTTTGTGAAGGCATTGAATTTGCTTGGTCTTTAACACATACATCAATGTTACATAGTACTGTAGATGTTTTTCTTAACTCTCTGCCTGAGGTGTGACAGTCGGAATAAACGTTACAGCCGCGAATCAATTTTTAATTCTGTTTTCAAATCCTGCACACGAACGTGGGTAGTGAACGGTCGGGTGCTGGCTGTGCTACGTGTAACATTTTCTCTAGGTATTTTCATCTCCCTATACACTTTTGGTAGGAAGGTAAATTGGTATAGCCATTATCAAAAACAGTCTGGAGGTTTCCCAGAAATTTTAAAACAGAACTACCATATGACCCAGCAGTCCCACTTCCGGGTATGTATCCAAAGGAAGTGAAATCAGTATGTGTGAGAAATGTCTGCACTGTCATGTTCAGTGCAGCAGCATTCACAGTAGCCAGGATATGAAAGCAACTTAAATTATTGACAAAGGAATGGATAAAGGAAATGTGGTACATATCTCCAGTGGAATATTACTTGGCCTTTAAAAAATGAAGGAAATTCTGTCATTTGCAACAACATGGACGAACCATTTTCCTAAATGAAATAAGCCAAAGTCGGAAAGACAAATACTGTGTGGCATCACTTATATGTGGAATCTAAAAAAGTCTAACTCCTGGAAGCAGAGAGTAGAATGGGGGTTCCCAGGGGCTGTGGTTGGGGTGGGGGAAGATGGGGTGATGTTTGTCAGCAGATCAAAAGTTTCAGTTATGCAGAATGAATGAGTTCTGGAGATCTGTGTGGTCACTATAGTTAATAATACTATATTATAAACTTGAAATTTGCTAAGAGTAGATCTTAAATGTTCACACCTCACACATAAAGGAACTATATGAGGTGATACATTAATTTGCTTGTTGTGGTAATCATTTTACAATGTATATGTATATCAAAACATTATGCTGCATATACTTTATATAAATTTTTATAGATTATACTTCAGTAAAGCTGGAAAAAAAGAATCAACACAAAATTAATAAAGTAGCCTTCCAAATTTTTTTTTTTTAAAAAGAGAGAGAATATCAATGAGAATGTGAATGTAAGAGTGACATGAAGGAACCACAACTCTGAATGATAGTACTTTCTTGTTTAAACTTGAGGTTAAAATTGTAGAGGAACTGGTGAAAGGTGTTTGAAAGGTTTTTGGGCTGGAGCACACCTGCTCAGTCAGAATTTTTGGTTAGCACAAGGTAATTACCAGTTTCAAGTACCCCTGCTATGTAGGTCTGCCCCACTGAGGCAGTGGGGGAGGGAGATGCACAGATGGCTCGCACAAGTTACCAAAAGATGAGAAGAAGCTTGTGCGCAGCAACATTATTTGTAACAGCCAAAACCTAGAGCCAATCCAAATGCCCATCAGCAATGGAACAGCTAAATTATGGTGTGTACATAAGATGGATTGTTATATACAGTAAAAACACAGGATCAGTTGCGTAACATTTATGAGTGAAAGAAGTCAGACACAAAAGAATGTATATTCTAATTTCATTTATTTAATTGAAAAACCAGACAAAACCGATCTGTGGTGTCGCAGCAGAGTGTGGTTACTTTGGGAGAGGGGAGGACATCATGGGAGGGGCACAAAGAGGACTTCTGTGGGTTGGTAATGATATGCTTCCTGTTGTCTGTCTCTTCGTCCTCAGGGCTTCGACCTCTGTCATCACTTCTCTTTCTTTGCACTCCACAAAGACACATGCATTCAGTTGCCCTGAACACATCTGAATTGTTATCCCAGACTTTTCTCTCCTAACCTCAAGACAAGTATTTCAAAAAGTCTCTTTCAGAACAGTAATCTCCCCAGATAATCTGGGGGAAAGGAAAGAAAGAAAGCCAGGTTCATAGTGAAATAATTTTGGGAAATACACTTCTTCACTTGGAAATTCACAGTTTGCAATAACATATTAAAGGCTCCTGTTTAATTGTGCTTAGCCAAATGTCTCTGCAACGTCTTTTTCCTGGGAGTCTTTGTTTTTGCCCTTTTACAGTCCCTGTGGCCCTAGTGGAACACACTTTGGGGACGACTGCTTCTGACCCTTTCAGCCTTCTGTCTCATGGACACCTGCCTCTTGCCTACTCAGCTGGCTCCTTCACCCACTGCCAGCCTGCCTGACTTCTGTTTCCCTCTGTGGCTCTTAGCTGCAGTTTGTTTAAGGTTTCCTAAACACCCTGAGCAGAACCAATCCTTGCCTTATCTCATAGAATAGCTCTGCTGTGCTTTATATTGCCTTTTATTTACCTGTGTACTTATGAGAACCAAGCTAGGTAGAAAATGAAGGACTGGGCTCCCATGCTATCCTCAGTGTGTTGCTCTCCTAGCAGGTGCTTCACCGAATTGTGTATAGCTGTTATTTGCCTCTCCTCACCACTTCATATACTGTGCCCCATCTCTCTGAGGCAGAAAAGCTCTCTTTGATTTTATAGCCCAAGTGCTTAACTATAGGCTCAGTCTGGACCTGGAGCTAGATGGCCTCAGTTCAAATCCATGTGCATCACTTAGGAGCTTTATGACATTGAAAAGCTACTTAACTTCTTTGAGCTTCCGTTTTCTCACTGGAAAATGGAAATAATAGCCTCTACATCATTGGGTTGGTGAGAGGACTCTATGAGGAAATGCTTGTACAGTGCTTAGAACAGTGCCTAGCACAGAGTGAGAACTCCTTATATGTGAGTTTTCATTGTTATAATTATTACATAATAGTAGACAGATAAATGGACAGTTAGGTGAGTAGATTGATGAGAGACCTGTGTAGTCCCCTTTTCTTGGCTAATCATAAGTGCTAGTGTTGGCTGAACTGAAATCTAGTGAAATGCCTTTTTTAATGTATATCTAATTCTAACACTGGGCAAATAAGAGAAAAGCATCTCACTAGGTAATAGTGATATAGTATCTCATTGTATGTTGTTTCGTAAAGTAGTTCTTAGTGATAGACAGGAAATTTGGTAGTTTGTCTTCTCTTTCTACCTTCTGATAGTTACCTCCATCTCTACTTCCCTATGAATTTTCCTTAATTGTTCTTAACAGCAAAATGATATTAAGTTGATATCCTTTACCCTGCTTTGTTGAGAACATTAGCACTAAAACAATATAAACAGTCATGACAAGAGTCAGTGGCCTTTCTAATTCAGAATGAATCGGCAGATCAGTTCCCGCAGCACTTGCTTACATCCAAGTGTAGTGATATTTTCCATTCCTTAGAAATGTGCCTTTTCATTTAGGCAAACCTCTTCTGCTTAAATATTCACCTGGAAGAGAATAACTTGGCTGAGTTTGGTATTTTTTTATCTAGGATAAAGAATAAAACATGTCACTTGTTTAATGTTTCTAACTTACCAAAGGAAAGATGTGTGTGCTTCTCTTCCTTATGTGCAGGCGCCTCGTTCAGAGGCTGTCACTGTCCTTGGCTCTCTGGTCTGCTTTCCAAACACCTACCAGGAGATTCCTTTACTGCAGTCAGTGCCAGAAGTAAATGAGGCCATTACAGGAACTGAAGATATTAAGGTACATAATGCGTTTGACTGAATATCAAGTTTAGCACTTTTTATAATTCTAGCTGTATGATTATCTCTTCCATTAGTATATATTAATCTACTTATTCCTGAAATTTTGCTGTATCTTTTAAATGTTTCAATAGTTGTTTTTATAAGGCTATTCATGGGCTATATGTGTGTTAAATTCAGAGCACATTGCAGTTGGACCTTATAGCTATAATAGCAGGTGTTTTTTATTATACCTGTTTACTGGGCCTAAGGATCATAATCATGTAGTGAATTGCCTGTTGTAATAATTTTATTAGCTTAATTAACTGCATTAGTGAATCAAGTTAATTTAAAAGAAATAATGGAAATAAACTAAATATTCAGTACCATTGTTGGCCTGATTAAATATTACTAGTAATTTGAGATTCTAAATTATTTATTGGAGAATTAAAGTAAGCACTTGTTCTCTCCTCAGCTGACTTTGAGGTAAACAAAATGCTTTTAGAATCCTTGAATCAATTAAACTATAAAATATAATTACAGTATATAATTCAATGTACAACATGTAATCCAGTTAAAGTGAAAGAAAACCGAGATTTTTCTATCTAGAAGTCTCATTTGCTTTATACCAGAAGCGCTCTACTCCCGCAGGCTGAATGGCCCAGGGGGGCCCTGTGGAGACCCCCATCGTCCACCAGCCGCGCCCCAAAGCGTCCTTCTTCCCCAGGCTCTCACTTATAGATGAGCTCCCTGAGCTCCCTGGTCAAACTTCAGTAGCTCCTGGCTGCCTGGAACATGGTCAGAACATGTGGGAAACCAACTGTGACACAAAGTTTTTATTTTACTTAATTTTGTGTTTTTAGCATTACCTCATAAATATTTTACTGAAGAATGCCACAGAAGAACCAAATGAATATGCAAGGTAAATGTTGAATAAGAGGTAAACTGTTTTAGAATTTTAAGATACACATTTATGTGTAAGTAGTTAATGCTACAAAAAAACACTTATTCTTTCACAGAACTCTTATACAGGCTGAAAAGTATAGGAAGAGTAATGCCAGGAGGATGCTTTGCATGATTATTTTCAAAAGGTGTCATTACTAAGTGAAAATTGTAAAGTGCAGGAGAGTATACACAGTACACTATTTTGTGTGAGAAAAAGCAAGATTACAAATATATTCATGTATCATATTTTCAAGAAGAAAGAAAATGAAAATATAAACCAAATATTTATAGAAATGGTGTGTGTGTAGGGTAGTGACTCTCAACCAGTGATGATCTTTTACACCAGAAAACATTTGGCAGTGTCTGGTAACATTTTGGTTGCTTCTGCCCGGCAACTGAGATTGCTAGCAGCCTATGATCAAGATACGAGATTTTCTGGGCCACTTATGTGATGAAAAAGTTTCTGCCTCTCCTCCCAAGGTGAAGACCAAAGCTGAGAATGCTGATGGAGGGGAACACCTGGCTCTGATCCTCAATGTCAAACCCCATAAGGTCACCAGAAGGCCAGCTCAGCCTAACTCCCTCCTAGGAACGGTTCATGTCCTGCTCCCTCTGTAGTCTCATTCCAAGACAGCAGCCCATCAGTCGTCACTACCTTATCAGCTATTTGATGATTTTCAGGGTTATAAATTTTGTATTTTGTCTAATTTCTTTGGTTATCTTCAATAGATGGGTTAGTCCAAATTTCCTGGTCTGCTGTTACTAGAAGCTAAACTGATAACAATTCACAAATATTAAGCTAACATTGCATTTTTGGATAACCCCAACTTGGTTATCCTAAAGATCTGGCTTCGCTGATATTTTGTTCAGGTCCCATATTGATGGCCTGTAATTTTCCTTCCCCATCCTTCCCTTATCAGGTTTGATTATAAGGTTATAAAGTCTCACAAAATGAGTTAAGTACAATTTCATTCTCTTTAGTCAGAAAGAGTTTTTGCAAAATTAGAGTTAATATTCTTGTGTATTTAGTAGACCTTGATGGTAAAACTACCTTTGATAAGAAGATTAAACACTGACTCATTCTCTTCCGTAATTTTAGTACTATTAAGGTTTTCTTCTTCTTTTTTTTTTTTGACAGTATTGATAAACCAAACTTTTCTAGGAATTTGTCCATTTCACCTAAATTTTAAAATATACTGGTATATGAGTTATCTCTATTATCTTTTATCTCTTTCACTTGTATGGTTACATTCACTTTTTAATCTTTGACACGTTTTGTGTATCCTCTGATTTTTTAGGTAGTCTTACCAAAGATTTGTCAATTTTATTAGTCTTTTCATAGACTAGACTTCGTCTTTGTTCAACTTCTGTATTTTATATTTGCTCTTATTTCCCACCTTCTGCTCTTTTCTGTCCTTTCTTTTACTTTCTTTACAATCTTACCTTTAAGGTTATACATTATTTTCTTACCTTTAAGATTATATATTTAGTATATTAATTTCTCCTTTACAAATATAAACATTTAAGACTATATATTTATTTCTAGTTACGACTTTGTCTGAATTCTATAGGTATCTTTTTATTACTTATGTCTTAGTTAATTGCATTGTGGATCAAAATATCTTACAGCTGTCTTTGATGTTGTTGAAATTTGATTAATTGCCCACTAGGTAGTCAGTTTTTATCAATATCCCATATAAACTTGAAAAAAAAGTATGCCCTGTTCTTTGTTGAGTGTAGTCTTACTAGTTGTGTTTATTAGATTAAATTTTTAAATCCTAGGCTTCAGATATTTTGTATCCTGTCTGATTTTTTTTAATCAGCTTGATCACCTTCTGGAAGAAAAATGTTAAAATCTCCTGCTATTATAATGTGTTTATGTATTTCTCCTTATATACTGTCAATTTTTGTTTTATATATTTTGAGGCTATGTGATTAGTTGCATAAAAGTTTAGAATTGTCCTGTATCTGTAGTGAAACAAATATTTTATATTTTCGTAGTGGCTCTTTATTTCTAAGGAGGAATTTTTTATCTTAAAGACCACTTTGATATTGGTTTAGCTATTTTTAAATAATACTTTCTATTCTTTTTAATTAACTTTTTTGTATTCTTCTTTTAGATGTTTTTGCAAAAACTGCATATATCCAGATTTTATAATTTTATCCCATCCAATCTTTAGTTTTTAACTAAAGCTTTAGGTGCATTTACATTTGTTATAATTACTGATCTGTTTGAATGCACTTCTTTTATTGTATTTTATACTTTATTTTTAATAGGATCTTTCTTTCCTATTAAAAATATAATATTTATTTTATTTCTCCTTTATCTTGCCTTCATTTCCCCATCCCGTTTTTCTTTCTTTCTTCTTCTTCTTATTTTTATTTTTTATTTTTTTCCATTCTATTTATTACCACAATTGTTTTTAAGTCATAGGCTCCCTTTCATTCTTTGAGAGATTATACTAGATATTTGAACGTGTATACTTACCAAGTCTGCAGCCAGTCTTTTGTTACTCTCTTCCTGAACAATGCGTGTTCCTCAGAACATAATTCCCCGATTTTGCTCCTGCCTCATTGAACTTTCTCCTTTCTGTCTCCTTTGCTGAAGTCTCCTCTACCTAACCTCTGATGAATGTTAGAGTGACTCAGGGTTTAGGGCTGGGCCTGTTCTCTCTATGACTTCCTGGGCACTCTTATTCTAATCAGCCTTTAAATATCATCTTCTTTCTGATTTATTTACTTGCCTCTTCAGTGAGGCCCTTTTATATTCAGGCTTATATATTAAACTGCCTACTGGACATCTCAACTTGAATGTTTTAACACAACTATAACTGAACCCTTGAGTCTGCTTCTGACCTTTCCCCACAGCTAACTCTCCCTCAGATTTCATCTTACCACATGGCCCCACCATTCCCCAGGTTTTCAGTTCAGAAATTTAGAGAAAACTCTTGATTTCTTCTTTTTCCTACACCTGCTGCATCTAAACCATCAAGTCTTGGCAATTCTTCTTCCTTTCTCTTTCTTTAATATAGAAAGCCAAATTTCTATGGAGTTAAAAACAGAATAGAAATGTATATGTCATGGTTGGCTTTCTGTGAAGAATATCTGGTCCTAGCACATCGTTTGGAAGAAATAACAGTGAAATTTATTTTGAAAGTTGTATTTAAATATACTTTAAAATATAGCGTTTGTTTTGTTTGTGGTAGGTATTGTGCATATTATTGTAAAGAAAACAGTTATAAACTCAATTTTTGACAGTTTTCTCAGATTCATGTTTTTTATTCCTTAAAAATATCTTGAAACAATAAAATGTAATAGCCCATTAGTTTCAACAAAACTAAGTGATGTACAGGCTGTGACAATTGACAGAAAATATGCCATTTGTTTCATAAAATATTTAAGTACTGAACTATTTCAGTATTTCTGTTTGTCCTGAAAATTGGCCTATTGAGGGTTCTTTATCTTTTCTTTCAAGAAGACATTCTGCAAATAGATTTGTAATTTTTGCTATTTTGTATGAATAGATTTAAAGTGTTGTGTTATTTGAAAATACCAAGAAGGTACATTAAATTTCATGAGAATTTTCCTCTGTTTTCTTCTTTTTAAAAAGATGCATTGCCATTTGCTCCCTTGGAGTCTGGATATGTGAAGAGCTTGCACAGTGTACAAGCCACCCTCAGGTGAAAGAGGCCATCAATGTGATAGGAGTAACTCTGAAGGTATTACCAGTTTGTGGTGTCGATTGGATATTAAGCCATATCTCAGGCATTTAACAGTTTGAGTTTGAATTATCCCCATCTTTTTTCTCCCCCCCAATTACAGAGGGACTGTGAGTCCCATTTCTCTCTGAGAGCCGTGGTAAACGTGCTGTGAGGCTCCCGGGAGGGGCACCAACAGCTGCTCCCGTGCTGGCAGCTGTGGCCAGGCTGCCAGTGTCTCCAGTGTTCCTGGACCAGTGGCCAAATGGGGTTCCTCTGGTGGCTGGGAAGGTCCTGTGGCAAGGAGGACACCCGTCACCTGTTGGTGGGGGTGACAAGAGAGTGAGATCTTGTGCTCTGGCTTCTTCAGCAGGCCTGGGAGAGGCCTCCACAGCTTCGTTAGGACCCTCAGTGTTTACCATCTGACTGAATCTTGAGCACTTATAGGACATCTTTCTCTCTTTGCTTTGTTAATAAGTACTGGGCACTCACACTAGGTCAGAATAACGGCGAGCTCTAATACTTCTAAATACTTCTAATACTTCTAAATACTTCTGTTAATCTTCAAGACAGCTCTGCAAGATAGATGTTGCAATTTCTGTTTTATACCAGAGGAAATCAAGGCCCAGGGAAATTAGGTGACAGGCCCAACGCCACACAGGTATAAGTGATGGAACCAGCAATAAAAGCAGATCTGTGTGGCATTAAAGATATGCACGTGCTGTTAGGCTGCCTCTAAGCCAAAGCTCAAATCCTGCTGAGTCCTTTCCTGGCTCTTGCTTGGAAACGGTGGTAATAAATAGCATTGCCATTATCACACTTTAGGAACCAGTGAGTGCCTAGTCTCTGCCAGGTGCTGTGCTGAGGGTTTTGTGGAAGTTCTTAGTGCAGGGGTGAGTGTCCTAGTAGAGGAACTGAGGTACAGGAGAGTTAAGGAACGTGTTCAAGGCTCTAGAATGACCACCTCACTGAACCAAAGTTCAACCCCTGAACCATCCACCTAACACCAGCATTCAGGCTGCTGCTGGCCCTTCTGTGCCACCTACCACATGCAGCTATAATAGCAATGGCGCTTAACACTGACGCTTGGGACAGTCACCATCAGGTCAGCAACAGCCGCTTACCACCCTTTGTACGTTTTCTGAGTCTGCCCATAGAATGACGAGCCAGTGCTGTCCCCCGCCCTTGGCTTGGCGTCTGGCCCCTGCCTGACCACACTCAATGCCTCTTGTTCCCCAAGTACACCTTCTGACCACCCCATTGCTTTGTTCTCCCCTATTTCTCCTCCACAACACCTGGTAGTGGAGGTGGGGATGCTTGTTGTATTTTGGGAGCTGGAAAAACAGTTGCTGCTGATCCCTGTGATGAGGAATGGAAAAATTATCCAACCACAATATCACAGAAGAGTGCCCCTCCAGCCAGAGCAGGGTGCTGACCCCTGACCTTTGTTGGCTGGTTTAATCCTCAGAGCTGCCCTATGAGGGGAAGCATCAGTGCCACCTCTTTACAGATGAGGAAGATGAGCTGACCAGGAGCCGAAGGAGCTTGCCAAAGCCAAACCCAGAACACTCTGGCCACATGTATGGAGTTTTGCACAACTGAGGTGTGCAGGACACCTCCTGCCTCCCAAAGCCATGGAGAAATATTTACATATAATTATTAAAGTGAAAACAAGTTGGCTATAAATTATATATCAATGTGGATCCCAATTCATTTTTAAATGCCCTTTTTCAATTCTAAGATCTATTTTTAGATTTTTAATTTTTCTTAAATCTAAATGTATATAGTTAATGTAAGGTGGTTCCCCCATCTCTACCCTTTCCATGGAAAAACTATTAATAACTCAGTGGTGTCTTAGAATGAAGGAGATACACACACACACACACACACGCACACACACAGTCACGCATCACATAGTGATGGGGATACGTTCTGAGAAAAGTGTCCCTAGGTGATTGCATTGTTGTGTGAACATCATAAAGAATATTATAGAAACCTAGATGGTTTCTGGACTGTGTGGTATGGCCTGTTGCTCGGAGGCTATAGACTGGTGCAGCACACTACTGTACTGAATGCTGTAGGAACTGAATATTGAATTGGAACACAGTGGCAAGTACTTGTATATCTAAACATGTCTAGACATAGAAAAGGTACAGTAAAAATACAGCAGTGTAAGTTTATGGGACCAGCGTTGTATATGTGGTGCTTACTGAATGTTTCCCAAAACATTGTTAGGAGGTACATGACTATATATATATATTTCTATATAATATAGGAAAGAGATAGAAATTGATAACAGAGTAGAGGGATAGATTTTTCTCAAATGTCTGCAAGTTTTCTATAATTTTGCGGGGAAATATAAGACACCAGAAAAACTACATGGTTACCACATATTGAGCTCTCATGGAGATTGTCCTTTGAATCCCCCCATCTCTGGATAGCAACAAAAGAGGACTGAGGAAGGTCAAAGAAGTGGCTCCAGCCTGAACTGCTAAGAAAGCAGAGGGGTCAGGATGCGCCAGGTTGTTCTGTCTTTAACCATTATTAATAACAGGAAACTCACTGACTTAAGTCCTGGTCTCTGGGGATACCTCCCTCCCCACTTCCCTCCGCCCTTGCCTCCCTCTAGTTCTTGTGTTGTTGTGCCAACTGGGTTGTTTTACCTAAGGACATAGCACATAAATCGAAGAACTGAGGACTGGAAGGGAAAGAGTTGCTACAAGGATCAAGGGGAACAGCCACCACTGTGAGAACAGGGGACTCTAGGAGGCTTTGGGGCTGTGCCAGGAGGGAGGGAAATGGAGAAAGAGCCCTGCCTGGGTTTGTGCTCTCTGCGACCCACACATCAGGCTGGAGCGGGGCTGGGGGTGGGGCCGAAGCCCCCATTGCCTCCTCTTTCTCCATTTCTCTCCCTCCTGGCAGATCCCCAAAGCCCCCTAGAGCCCCTCTTCTCACAGTGGTGGCTGTAGCGGAGAGCACAGCCCCGGCAGGGCTTCCCGCTTTACAGGCTCCACAGGAAGCCAGCACCACCTCGCTCATAAGCACCCTTCAGAAATGCCCTGCAGGGGTGATCTAGGTATGCCCGTGGATGTGCAGAGCATTCCACTTAGCGACATGTGGTTTGGCTGGTTTGTTCATGGTGGGGTAGCAGATGGATGGCGGGCATGGGGTGATTGGGGGAGCTGGTGCTAAGCCACAGCCATACTCACCAACTCTTGTGAGCTGCCCAGCCCTGCTCTTTCTCCCATCCTGTCTTCTGAGGCATCACCAACTTTCCTTTTCTTCCTTACCCCACTGCTGTTTCTGGCTTTGAGTCCTGCCAGTTGCACTTCCTGAATGCCCATGGTCCATCCCACCCACTGCCTGAGTTCATCCCTCACACAGCTCACCCTGCCAATACTGAGCCTCCTGGTCAGAGTCACCAATCCTAGACTGACCCCCACAGATCACTGTTCATACCACTGTCAGAGTGGTCTGTCCACACACAGGCTGACCAGTGAAGCCCACAGGCTGGAGCGCTCAGCATGGCACTCTGTCAGTACTCTGTGACCGTATGCTGGATGAGTGAGAGAGAAAATGAATGGCTTATTTCATCTCCATCGTTCCCCACCTCCTTCATTACATGTCAGTAACACAACCCTGCTTGCAGCCCCCTGTATCTGACCAACCTTTCCTTACCTTGGTGCCTGGGCCCTGCCACTCATGCCTGGAAGGAGACCCCAAATCCCCGCTTGCATTCTTCCAGGTGCACCTTAGCTCTCTTCTCCCTCCATGATGCCTTCTCTCTGCCTGTTCTCCGCCAAGCAGCATGTCCTACCCCTCTCTGTCCATAGCTTTTTTGTCTTGTTTGTCAACTCTTCTAATTTTCCCTAGTCTGTTTCCAGCTTCTTGAGTTCAGAGCTTTGCCAGCCTTATCTTTCCACCTGGTGACTCTACCGCTGTGGTGCAGCAGCAGCACACGCAGTGCCCACTCATGTTCTCCCACTCAGAGTTTCATCTTCACCTTAAGCACACCACACACATCCTTAAGGGGACCGTGCTAGGCTTTAAAGATACAGCGGTGAACAATATATGCAGGAAAATAACAAACAAAAAGATCACCTCCGATAGCCTGTAATGCCATGAAGGAAATTTAATAGGGGAATAGGATGAAGCTGAAGAATGAAGAGGGGTGGGCTGCCACTCAGCTCTTAGGTAGGTGTGGTGGCCTCGGGAGGAGATGACACTTTTGTGCCACAATTTGAAAGATCTAACAGTGCAAAGCCACGTGCAGACTGGGGATTAAGTGTTCCAAGTAAAGTTGGGAAGGAGCAGGTGCAAAGGCCATGGGGCAGAAGCAAGCCAGAGTGTTTGAGAGATGGAACAAGGCCAGTGGAAATCGGGTCATCTGGGATATGGGGTCTCTGGGAAGGCTGTGAAGAGCCCCTGAGTGCAACTACTACAGCCCTGGGTTCAGCTAGTGCCTCTTAGGTAGGGGTGGTCAGTAATTGTTTATTCTGCAGAATTAAAATGATCACCTATCCCTCACCTTCTTCCTTATTCTGTACATTTGTCAATGGGGCACTAAACATTGATGGTGTCTGCTTCATGTGACTTAGAGTGAGGTGTCCCTAGACTAGGGTCAGTGATAAACCTTTCCCACCCTGGATAATGAGATATGGATAATGGTGTAGCCCATGTTCTGGCCAGGGAGAAAAGCCGAGGGTGCCCTCGTCCCTTCCATGCTCTCCCATCATGAAAAAGTAAGACCTTGAAGGTGCTGCCCTTAGACATGCTGCCTCACAATAAATGGAAGCATCCAGACCTTGGTGGTGACTTGAGACGCATGCCAGCCTCAGGAAATAGGTGCAAAATAATTGAGTATACCGTAATTCATTAGTTATCTTCACCTACACTCTGATTTTACACATTCTTAGTATGTTATACATACAGGTCAAGTTTTATTTCATAGGATTGAAAGTCATTTGGTCAATCCCTGTTTTTCCATGTGTAAAATGAAAACAACATCTACCTTGCAGAGCTGTCAGTGAAGATTTATCAATGAGAGAGTGAGTAAAATCCTTGTAGAAGGTTCAGCGCACTGGGGGTACATTTTAATTTTCTCTTGTTTTAAAAAATATGACATGTGAGCTGAATAAGAAATCTGAAGTAATGGTTTTAATTTCCAAATGATTAAACGAAAGCTCCTTGTTCCTGTAGAACATTATGTAAATTAACACAATGAGGCTAGAGAAGAGGCAGTTTTAGAATGGTGATGTGATGATGTCTAAACTCTCTGGTAATAGGACATATTTTTCATCAATTTGAGGCAAAACAGGTAAATGTAATCTCTAAGGAACTAGGAAGAAATAACTATTTTGTCCTTAAGAATGATGCAGCTGTTAAGTTATGTATCTGCTTCGGGATTCTGTTCCTTTTCTAGTTTCCTAACAAAATCGTGGCCCAGGTAGCTTGTGATGTGCTTCAGTTGCTGGTTTCCTACTGGGAGAAGCTTCAGATGTTTGAAACTGCTCTGCCTCGGAAAATGGCGGAAGTAAGTCTTTTTTTCTGTAATACTAAAACATAAGCATTTCCTTTTTATTGTATTTGATATTTAATTAATTAGAGATATTCAAATAATTGTTAGAGAACTATTAAATTGCCACAAGTCACTCGTTTTAAGATTAAGTTAGACTGGTTCTTCTCAGCTATGATTTCAGGCACTATGTAAAGCAGCCAGCCGTGTTCCAGGCAGAGGCTTGTACTTGGGGAGTTTGAAAGGCAGGCACTGCCACAACAAAGAGACCTTTTATAGACTGGGCTTCATTCATCAAGAGCAATTTGGATGGTGCCAACAAGGAGTGGGCAGCTGGTTATGATGCCCTCCGTGAGGGGTGCGGGGGGTGGCTGTTGTGTAAAACAGAAGTCTCTCCCAGACTAAAGCCCTGGACCACGCTTTCTGCCCTAGCGTGATTACTGGCTGTAATGAGATTGCTACCATGATAACCTCTGTGGGGGTAACTGGTGGGAGAGAGGGGTGGAAGGAATAGGAAGAATTGCCTCAACGGTTGTATCCTGAAGGCTGCTTGCATCCAAGTGTGCTTTGCCTGTACACGAGCAGGCACCTTCACTCCCGTAGGTGTCTTTGTGGGATAAGGCACTTCCACTACTGATTTTTATAGCTGCACTTTTAAAACATGCCCTGTTCTTTATACATCCAATGGTAACAGTTCGAGAAAATTTAATTTGTTCTCATGAAGCATTACAAGGAGAGAGAATAAGTGATATTGACTTACATTCTTTCAGCCCTAGACAAATTTCACTGGAAAGATCACTTTGTTCTCAGACACATTAAAAGGCACATGTGATTTTTGACCTGAAGTTACCTGGAGTGAATTGGAACTTTGGACATGGGAACATAAAATGCTCTGAAATGGAAAGTAGAGTTTTGGGGTGATGATGTAATTTATCTTCTAAATGGGACTGCTTTTGAGAATGAAAGGGGTGCTGTTTACACCAGGACAGCAGGTGGAGACTTAGGGTAATTTATAATAAAATTAAATGGGAGCATTTTCATGACTATTTTTGAAAGTATTTTTTACTTCACTGTGAAAACTGTGGAGACTGATGTTAAGAATTATGTGACTGCAGAGAGAGATAGCCTTTTCTCTGCTCACCAGCCCTCCCCCTGCCAATTTTTCCACTGGTAAAGTAGTGTAGAAACTAGGCGTGGCCCCATTCCCTTCTCTTAATTTTCAAGATTACCACACAGCTGGCCCTCTGCTTTGTTTCACCTTTCTCTGATGAGTTGGCAGCAAGCGGGGTTTAGTTGCACGGCCGTTGTGGGACTCCTAACATAGGCTTACAATGCTATTAATATTGTCTGTTTGATTGGGCATTTGTCTTTTATGCAGATCCTTGTGGCCACAATTGCTTTTCTTTTACCAAGTGCAGAGTACTCCTCAATGGAAACAGACAAGAAGGTAGGTGGCACGTGAGTTAAAATTTTCCTAGGGTTTTTAAGAATTTTAATGTAAGGTAGAATGATAAACCATGTTACAACTAGTGATATCCTTTGTAATATTCTTCTTCATTGGCCTTCACAGTTTTTTCTGTGAAAATGCTATTTATTTATTTATTTACTTACTTACTTACTTACTTACTTACTTACCTACCTATCTAGCATCTGTGTGTCCATTGAATAACTACTATATATAGGAACAGTTGTCTTGTTTACTATTAAACGTAGTGAGGTTTCAGAGACTACAGCATAAGTTACCGGGCATGTTCTTCTTCCAGTTTATTGTGTCCTTGCTACTCTGCCTCTTGGACTGGTGCATGGCATTGCCTGTGAGTGTCCTTCTTCACCCAGTGTCCACGGCGGTCCTAGAGGAGCAGCACTCAGCTAGAGCCCCCTTGCTGGATTATATCTACAGGGTGAGTCTCCACCTGGGCCTGGAGGAATGGAGTATGAGTTTATATGCCAGAGAATCACCAAAATATGTTTTATGCATGTACTTATATATCATTGCCCTTTTGAAAAGGATTTATGGTGGCTTAAACTTTTTCTTAAAAAGTAAGTAACTGGCCAGGTGTGGTGACTCACACCTGTAATCCTAGCACTTTGGGAGGCTGAGGCGGGCGGATCACAAGGTCAAGATATCGAGACCATCCTGGCCAACCAACATGGTGAAACCCCGTCTCTACTAAAAATACAAAAATTAGCTGGGCATGGTGGCGCACGCCTGTAGTCCCAGCTACTCGAGAGGCTGAGGCAGGAGAATTGCTTGAACCTGGGAGGCGGAGGTTGCAGTGAGCCAAGATTGCGCCCCTGCACTCCAGCCTGGTGCCTGGCGACAGAGCAAGACTCTGTCGCCAAAAAAAAAAAGTAAATAACTTAAGGACTGAAAGCAGAACAGAACAGATATAAAGAAGCAGTGGTTACCAAGGTAAAGATGTGTGCATTTTACATGTCTCTCATCTTTAATCTTTAAACAACCTCAGTTTCGTCAGAATTCTTCAATTTTCATGGAACATGGTCTGTGTCTAATTAATTTAAAAAAGAACTGTTCACATTATAGGGTTATCTACAGTAATTTTTTTTCCCTAGGGCAAATAGCTTCTTTTAAAAAAATTAATTTGTTTTTATTGATGGATATTAGATGTACGTATTTTCAGGGTACATTTGATAATTTGATACATTTATGTAATAAAATCAGGATAATTGGGATGTCTATCTTAAATAGTTATCTTTATGCTAGGGACACTGGAATTATTCTCTTCTAGCTATTTTGAAATGTACAGTTGATTAATGTTAATTATAGCCACCCTACTGTCTTATTTCTTTTGTCTAACTATATATTTGTATACAGCATTGGTTTGACAAAATCTGTTTATCAAAGGAAGAAAAAGGTTTAATGGTCTCAGTAATCATTTTGCCTCAAAAAAATCTTAAGAAATAAATTAAGGAACTATGTCGCATCAAAGTAATTAGCTTCATCATTTTCATAGCATTTAAAATATTCTTATTTAGCCCTCCAGCCCTTACCCCCACACAGGTACACACTGATGACTAGGTGTGGCATTTGCTTTGGATTGCTTGTAATATCCTCTGTAATTTGTCTTAACAGTCTCTCTCAAACCTTGGCTGTTTGTTTGTTTAGCATTTGCATGTCCACTGAATAATTACTGTCATGGAGGCAAAATTCTGTGGTTTATCCTTTTAGTAACAAACCTTTAATAATAAAAGAGAGTCCAAGTCACAGACTGATTACTTTTATTGCCTTATTTTTAAAAGTATTCAGTTTTTAAAAAATAAAAATAAAAACACCTAATTGTGGTTGAAATTCTAAAATGTATTTGTGTATTCTTAACTGGTTTCTTCTGTGGTCAAAGATTATAATAACTATATTAGGATTAATTAGATACTTCTGTTATTTTTGTGGCTCATAAACCTGTGCAGAGCTTGGTTTGGGCCAACTACATTAGCCACAATCACTTATGTAAATCTCTTTTCTGAGTTTGTTTTTTTCTTGAAGATTTCTCTTAAAATTGCTTTACCAATATAAAAGTTACATCATAGTAAACATGATTAATAAATTTACTAAATAACTGGGGTTTTCTTGTATTTTAAAAGTAAACTTTTAATTGAAGTATAATATGCTTCTAGAAAACTGCATCAGTCTGTAAGTGAAAGCTTGATGAATTTTTACCAAGTGAGCATGCCTGTAAAATCAGAGCCCAGATCAGGAAACAGAACATTCCTGGCATCCTAGAAGCCTTCTCTGTGCCTCCTCCTAGCCACTGGCCTGATACACATGTCCAGGGATAGCCACTATCCTGTGTAACAGAGCAGAGTAGTTCTGCCTGTTTTGAACTTTATACAAATTGAATCATACAGTATGTCCTCTTGTGTCTAACATATTTTGCTCAACATTATTTTTGAGTGATTTATTCAAATTGTTGTGAATAGTTGTAGATTTTTCACTCTTAGTGATATATAGTATTACACATAATAAACCATAATATATTTATCCATTTTACTGTTCATAGACATTTGGGTAGTTTAGAGTTTTGGACCAATAAAATGTGAATATTGAAGGTTTTTTTGTGCAAATCCATATGCATTTCTGTTGGGTGTATACCTGGGAGTGAAGTGGCTAGAGTACATGTATTCTGCCTTAGTAGTGAACAGCAAATAATTTTCCAAAGTAGTTGTGCTAGTTCACACATAACATGTGACTTTAATGTGCATCTCCTACATTTATTGCATTTTGGCTACTAAAAATTGTCTCAGTGATTGCAGCTCAATTTTTACATCAATAAGAGAGCTGCCATAAGGATTTTCCTGTACTGCATTTTTTTTTTTTTTTTTTGCAAGGAAGAGGACATATTCAAGTGGTTGCCCTGACAACTACAATTCTTGGTACTTTGTAGCTGTGTACAAAGGGCACCTGACCACAAGGCCTCTTGCCATGTCAGCAAACCAAAGCTGGGCATCTAGAAGTGAATTTACTTTACTGAAATATATTTAACTCAATGGTGTTTTCTTGTTTTCTCAAGTATTACCTTGATTCTTATAAAAATCAGTGTTTTGAGTTTATTATCTTGAATTTATGATTAAAAAGGGAAATCAGTTACAATTATTACCTCGTTTATGCATTTGGCATATTCAAGATGATTTGTGTTTGCGTGTCTTACATGTGTACAAAAGCTCAAACGAGTAGATAGATCTTTAATCTACTGCAATTTGTAAAAAACCAGTGAACTCTCAGGAAACTAATCTTGTGAAAGTAAGAATAATTTAAAAATTGTATTAAGTTAGCCCTTACAATTCATGGCATCATGAGTAATACTAATTTAAACTCATGACTGGTTATAACATGCACTAATGATCTCTGCTTGTTGTGCTCATTGCACGCTCCACCGTGGTTGGCCCATCCCACCACGACCCTTCATCCCCTGATTAGTTCCTTCTATCTGTGTTGCCTTTGGTGGACAGGAGGAGGACTTAGGTGTGTGCAGTCACACAGAATGTGGATAAGTGCTTTTTAACTTTTACTTTTCTTTTGTCTTGAAACGTATTTCTTGGCATTGACATGAAAGAAGCAAAATAAATTTGCTAATAGCAAGAAGTATTTAAGAATGGAAATAAGCAATGTTTTCAAGTCTTACCAAGCAGGAGTCCTAGCTGCTAAGCTACAGTAGTTCTGACAGATTGTCAGAGGACATGAGGTAGGTAGCATCCGTGGTACACATGGCCTCTGTTTTCACAGGTTCTGCACTGCTGTGTGTGTGGCTCGAGCACGTACACCCAACAAAGTCACTACACACTGACCCTGGCTGACTTGTCATCCACGGATTATGACCCCTTCTTGCCACTGGCAAATGTGAAGAGTTCTGAGCCAGTCCAGTATCACACATCGGGAGAACTGGGTAACCTGCTGACTGTTGAAGAGGGTGAGTATTCTTTCAAGTATGAAATCTTGTGGGAAGGAAAAGGAAGGATTTAGCCTTTTGTTCATGCTTTCTGTACTGTTTTTTAAAAAATCTAGTTGATAAAGTTGAAATCCTAGTTCCTGGAGTCGTCTGTGATGGCAAATTGTGCCTTGTTTCTTCTCTTTTTTTCTATTTTTTTTTCTCCTCTTCATTTTCCCATTTTAGTAATTCAAATGGTTTTTGTATTATTGAAGACAGGTATGTCTCAGATCCATGGAACTCGCAAAAAAGGCTTATTTTCTATCCTCAAGAAGCTTTATATCTAATGGAAAACACACAGTGAAGTCCAGAAGGACTCATTGTGGACTGGTAGGGAGCACCATGAGGGCTTTCCATAGAGAAGGACTTAAGCCAGATTTAGCAGGTTAGGCAGGTGTTGAAAGGAGCTCATAGATTGTTCCCGGTTAGGAGAACGTCATAAAAAGAGATGGAAATTTACTTCTTAACAGTTTTAGATTTGCTCTGCTCATAGCAGAGAGTCCATTTGTTAGTATATGGGGACTGTCAGACTTAGAGCCTGCTGTATTTCTTACTTAAGCACCCCTCTCCCCAGAACGATAAGACCTCAGTTTTGGGCCTTGGAATGGGAGTCAGAATGTGGGTGTATTGTCTATACATATGATAAAATTGCATAGAACCAAACACACACACACACACACACACAAATGCATGCATGTAAAACTGGTGAACTGAATAATGTAGATAGATTGTTTCAGTGTCAATTTCCTGACTGTGATATTGTCCTATAGATATGCGAGATATTACCACTGAGATGAAGGGTATTTGAGGTCTCTGTGTATTATTACTTACAACTACATGTGAATCTTCAGTTGTCTCAACACTAAAAATTAAAAGAAGGCCAAGCACAGTGGCTCCCACCTGTAATCCCATCACTTTGGGAGGCCAAAGCTAGTGGATCACTTGAGTCTGTGAAGTCAAGGCTGCTGTGATCAGCGCCACTGCACTCCAGCTTGAGCAACAGAGTGAGACAGAGTTTTAAACAAACAAACTTGAGTAACAGTGAGACAGAGTTTTAAACAAACAAACCAACAAACAAAATTTTTAAAGAGATGTAGGTGTGAAGTATTAGATCATCTGTGAAAATTTTACTGACTTTACAAGTTAAAACCTAGGCCCAAGACTAGAACCTTGTGGGTAAAAACATCCTTAAGGACAACAGAGTGAGGAAATGTCACCAGGAAAGCAAAGTCAGCGAAGTGGAAAAAGGACCAAGAAAGACTCATTTCTAGCAAGTCAAGGAAGAAAGCAGATAAGAAGTTGAGAAAGGTCAGCAGTGCTAGTTGCTTCAGAAAACTTAGGGAGGGTGAAAATGAAACAGCTATTTTATATCCCAGCTAGGTGTTCGGTGGTAGGTTTTGCCACAGCACTTTTACCTGAGTGGTGGGTCCAGCCAGATAAAATGAGCAGGTGACCTGTGCAGTGACCACTCAGATCCCTGAATCAGACTCCCTTTTGTGAGTCCCTTGGTGGAAGGAGGAAGGCAGCAGGCAGTGGCCAGGTGAGAGAGGACGCAAGATGCAGGGTATGCTTGCAGCACTACAGAGTCTGGAGCAGGATTCAAGCCAACATGAAGGGGAAGGTGTGATGAGGAAGAAAAATACAAGACAGGGGATGATAGTCATGAGCAAGGGCTTAAAATCTGGCAGTCCTGATTTAGATGAGCAAACTGAGGTTAGGGGATGTTCCCAGGGATGTGGACAAGTCAGAAGTAAGGAAGGGAGGTGGAATTTCAACCTAAGATTTCACGACCAAGTTCCTAAAATATATTATTTACTCTGAGATTTTTGCCATGGAGTAGACTAAACACTCTTGTTTTGAGTTGTGATGGTGGTGGATGGTACAGGGTTCATTTTCACATTGTTCTCTTGACTTGTTCTCCATTTATTTAATCATTTAATTGTTTATTTCTGGAGCTCCACTGTTAACTGCAATGTCTGCTTGACTTTTTCCCCCATGATGGTAAATTCTTTTTATTCAGTAATTGGAATAACTCTTAATCCATTTCTTTTCTTGTTTCCTATTGTAAGTTCATGTGTTATAAAATTAACTTATTTTTTCCTAAAGTCATTAATTTATATTCACCCTGCATGAATATATATCTAAAACATGGCTATCTCTAAAGTAGGTTCACCATTTATTATGAGTTGTCACTTAAAAATAGCAGAAGATAGGGCGTGCGCGGTGGCTCACGCCTGTAATCCCGGCACTTTGGGAGGCCGAGGTAGGTGGATCACAAGGTCATCAGATCGAGACCATCCTGGCCAACATGATGAAACCCCGTCTCTACTAAAAATACAAAAATTAACTGGATGTGGCGTGCGCCTGTTGTCCCAGCTACTCGGGAGGCTGAGGCAGGAGAATCTCTTGAACCCAGGAGGCGGAGGTTGCAGTGAGCCAAGATTGTGCCACTGCACTCCAGCCTGGGTGACAGAGCAAGACTCTGTCTCAAAAAAAAAAAAAAAAATAGCAGAAGATAAATAGGTTATTAAAAAAGGAAAAACCTAAAAATACACATTTAAATTCTGGTAACATTTTTCTTTCAATGTACAATACTCTTTTTACCTGAATATTTGTTCTCCAGAAAACCTCAGGAGCTGATGCAAACATTCCCAAGATAGTTCTAAAGTACTAAAAATAATTGCTTAAATTTCTATGACAAACAAGTTTTAAAATTCACTAATGTATTAACTAAGCAAATCGGCAAGATGCTTAAAAACATACTGGTGTGGGCCGGGTGCAGTGGCTCACACCTGTAATCCCAGCACTTCGGGAGGCTATGGCGGGCGGATTACGAGGTCAGGAGATCAAGACCATCCTGGCCAACATGATGAAACCCTGTCTCTACTAAAAATACAAAAATTAGCCAGGTGTGGTAATGAGCACCTGTAATCACAGCTACCCAGGAGGCTGAGGCAGGAGAATTGCTTGAACCCAGGAGGCAGAGGTTTCAGTGAGCTGAGATCGCGCAAGTGCACTCCAACCTGGCAACAGAGTGAGACTCCATCTCAAAAAATGTCTCTTAAGAGAAATACCTAATGTAGGTGACAGGTTGATGAGTGCAGCAAACCACCATGGCATGTGTTTACCTATGCAACAAACCTGCACATTCTGCACATGTACCCCAGAACTTAAAGTATAATTAAAAAACAAAAAAAAAAACCACATTGGTGTGCACATGCTTGGTAAGTGGATATGTCATATAGAGAGTGAAAAGAAAAAATAAAGGTGATAGTTTAGATATTTTAGGTTAAGCAAGAAAGAGCTCACAGTCAAGGGTATTTTTTTCCATTTGGTGTCATACTTCATCATCCATATCATCCATAACAAAACTGTCTCTGGTCAGGGTAATGTTTCTGACAAACAGTATTACATTTTAATCTATTATTTCCAATGATTCTTTCATAGATCATTACCTACTCTTTGATATAATTACTACTTTCAAATAAAGTTACAAGCAAAAGACAATGTTCACCTATCAGCAGCTGAGGTGGCTGCTGGCCCAGCTCAAAAGAAAGCTGTTAATGGCAGACATGTGTGCCCAGGTTGCTTATCATTAGTACCTAACTGCTAAAAAGAAGGGGAGGAACTTGTACAAAGCAAAGTTAAAGGACAACCTTTCTATAAATTTAGAAAAATAAAGATATTTGGAATCTATTTTTTTTTTAATCTATTGTTTAGTATATGGGGATTGTCAGGACTTAGAGCCTGCTGTATTTCTTACTAAGCTTGTGGAAGTCATGAACTTGTTTTTCCATAAATGGAGTCCAGAGATTCTCTTTATTTTTCAGGGAACCCACAGGTAGTTGATTCAGCAGAATGTGCCAGGGAAGGATGATTGTTATTTCACAAATATTGCTTTTCCTTACTTTTCAGGACCAGAGATATTTGGGGTTTTTATTGAATATGTCATGATTTGTGATTTGATTAGTGTGACTCCAGGTTAATTTCCTACTGTAAAATTCAGATTCATTCACAAAGTACACATTTATGTTTACCTTAGATTGAAAGCACAGCCTATGTGAAGAAGTAACCTATGTATAAAAGTAGAGGAAAGATGATTTTCAAGTTGTTGTTTTCTGCCTTGGGCCTCTATCAGTTTGGACCCTTATTGTAGAGTTTTATAGCCAGTTCTTCCATGTCATCACTACAAAGTGTTTCACTTTTGAACTCATGAATTCCCCACTTGCTTCACATTTACTGTTTGGGCCGTTAATGTTTCTGAGCTTGGACATTAAATTTTATACTTGTGTGGAAATTACATACACTTGTACTAGGGTTGGGGAAGAGGAGACAGATGTAGATTACCTCCTTTGCTTCTAAAAAGTGGATTTTTTGGCATGAAATTTTATTTTGCATTATTGAATACAGAAGAAGAATTGTTGATTGAAAAGAAAAAATTAAGAAATCCAAGAAAACTGAGGACACTGTTGTTCTCCTCAGACATGATACAGAATTTCTTAGATTCTGGCATTTGATTGTTTCTTTCTGGGATTTATATGTCATAAAACTGATGTGTTATAAATAAGTCAGCAGGATTTTTTATGTCTAAGGGGGAGGGTTTTTAGCATGCAAAAGCATATTTATAGTTTTTTTTGTCTTAATTTTTGGTTTCTCATGTTGTGATTTAGAACTGGGTATTTCTTAATAAAGCTTTAAGTTCAGTGTATAAATCTTAGTTTATTTAAACATCTAGTGAATATTTCATTAAAATTAAAAGGTTTCATTTTCACTTGTTCTTAGATTAATGCATCATGCTTTTATGAATTTGGCAGATTAAAATTTCCCTAACTACTCTCAAGCTTAAGTAGTCATTTCAATCCCTGCTTATGGACTTAGTTGATCTGCTTCTCCCTTATACCTCATTTTGCAAGGCCCATTTATGTAAACCGTTGTCAGTCTTTCTATACATTTGAAGTATTAAGATTTTTGCAAATCACTTGGGCATTTAATCATCAATTACAAATTTAGTTAAAACCTCCCACGTATTTCTATAAATTGTTAATATGTCACATTCTATTAAATATTTAAAATGCCCTAACAAGACATAAATCGTCACAATGATTATTAAGCAAATTGTTTAATATGTATTTAAGCAGTCACAAGCTTAATTCAGTTTCTTATCAGGTCTACCTTTACCCCACTGATTGGGCAAGGTCACCTCTGGCCTACTGCCCTACCTTCCAGCTACCCCTCTACTACAGATTTTGTTGTCCTCACCAGAGCTGTCTCACTGTCAACTCTTTATGGACTGAGACATTTTTCTTTTGTTTTTGTTTTTGCAGTGTCTGCAGATTTTTAGATATCCCTATATTTATCTGAGTTGACTCTTTCAGCCATCTATTTGAATTGTACTTTTAAATTAAA
The DNA here is from genome assembly GCA_963573385.1 of Cacajao melanocephalus. Lineage (NCBI taxonomy): Eukaryota > Metazoa > Chordata > Mammalia > Primates > Pitheciidae > Cacajao > Cacajao melanocephalus. The sequence goes on along the minus strand of CAUYLG010078956.1, from coordinate 4,369 downwards.
ATATAATTAGTGTCAAAAAAGGAAATAGGTGAAAAAAATTTTAGACTAAAAAAGTGAAACATTCTAAGTTCAGACTGAAATCTGGTGGTGTTCAGTGTTTGGTTTTGTTTTTTAATTTTTGTTTGAGTGTTGGGGGTACATGTGCAGGTTTGTTACTTGGATATATTGTGTAATGCTCAGGTTTAGGATACGAATGATCCCATCACCCAAGTACTGAGCATAGTACCCAACAGTCAGTTTTTCAGCCCTTGGCCTCCTCCCTCCCTCCCCATCTAGTAGCTCTCAGTGTATATTACTGCCATCTTTATATCCGTGAGTACCCAGGTTTTAGCTCCCCCTTACAAGTGATAACATGTAGTATTTGGTTTTCTGTTCCTGTGCTAATTTACTTAGGATAATGGGTTCCAGCTGCCAGAACATGATTTCATTCTTTTTTATGGCTGTATATTATTCCGTAGATTATATGTACCACCTTTTCTTTATCTAATCTCCCATTAATGGGCACCTAGGTTCGTTCCATGTCTTTGCTGTAGTGAACAGTGTTGCAGTGAACATATAAGTGCATGTGTCTTTGGTAGAATGATTTATTTTCTTGGGGTTGTATAGCCTGTAATGGTATTACTGGGTCAATGGTAGTTCTGTTTTAAGTTCTTCGAAAAATCTCCAAACTGCTTTCCACAGTGGCTTAACTAATTTACATTCCCACCCAACAATGTGTAAGTGTTCCCTTTTCTCTAAAGCTTCACCAGCATCTGTTGTTTTTTGACTTTTTATTATTATTATTATTATTATTATTATACTTCCAGTTGTGGGGTTCACGTGCAGAACATGCAGGTTTGTTACACAGGTATACACGTGCTGTGGTGGTTGGCTGCATCCATCACCCCATCCATCATCTACATTAGGTATTTCTCTTAATGCTATCCCTCCCCTAGCCCCCCACTCCCCAACAATCCGTGGTGTGTGATGTTCCCCTCCCTGTGTTTATGTGTTCTCATTGTTCAACTCCCACTTAGGAGTGAGAACATGTGGTGTTTGTTTTCTGTTCTTGTGTCAGTTTGCTGAGAATGATGGTTTCCAGCGTCATCCATGTCCCTGCAAAGGACATGAACTCATCCTTTTCTTATGGCTGCATAGTATTCCATGGTGTATATGTGCCACATTTTCTTTATCCGGTCTATCATTGGTGGGCATTTGGGTTGGTTCCAAGTCTTTGCTATGGTGAACAGTGCTGCAATAAGCATGCATGTGCATGTGTCTTTATAATAGAATGATTTATAATTCTTTGGGTATACACCTAGTAACAGGATTGCCGGGTCAAATGGTATTTCTAGTTCTAGATCCTTGAGGAATCGCCACACTGTTCTTCACAATAGCTGAACCATTTACACTCCCACCATAGACAGTCTGACTGGTATGAGATGATAATCTCATTATGATTTTGATTTGCATTTCTCTGATGATTAGCAATGCTGAGTAGTTTTTCATATGTTTGTTGGCTGCTTATATGTCTTCTTTTGAAAAGTGTGTGTTCATATCCTTTGCCCACTTTTGGGGTGGTTGTTTTTTGGGGGGGGGTTGAATTGTTAAGACTCCTTATAGATTCTGGATATTAGACCTTTATCGGATGCAGTTCATAAATATTTTCTCCCACAGGTAATCTGTGTACCATGATGGTACACAGATTTTTTCTTTTTGCTGTGCAGAAGCTTTTTAGTTTAATTAGGCCCCACTTGTAAATTTTTGTTTTTGTTTCAGTCGCTTTTGAAGAGTTTATTATAAATTATTTCCCAAGCCCAATGTCCACAATTGTGTTTCCTATATATTCTTCTAGGATTCTTATAGTTTGAGGTCTTACATTTAAATCTGTAATCCATCATGAGTTAATTTTTTTACATGGTGAAAAGTAAGAGTACAATTTTATTCTTCTGCATATAGCTAGTCAGCTATCCCAGCAATATTTATTGAAAAGGGAGTCCTTTCTCTGTTGGTTATTTTTGTCAAACTGGTTGAGATCAGATAGCGGTAGGTGTGTGGCTTTATTTCTGTGTTCTCTACTTTTTCCCATTGGTCTATGTGCCTTATTTATTTATTTATTTATTTTATTTTTATTTTTTTGCCAGTACCATGCTGTTTTGGTTACTATAGCCTTGTAGTATAGTATGAAATGGGTAAAGTGATGCCTTCAGCTTTGTTCTTTTTGCTTAGGTTTATTTTGGCAATTCAGGGTCTTCTTAGTTCCACATTAATTTAATTTTTTTTCTAATTCTGTGAAAAATGATGTTGGTAGTTTGATAGGAATAGCATTGAATCTGTAAATTGCTTTGGACAGTGTGGTCATTTCGACAATATTGATTCTTCCAGTCCATGAACATGGAATGTTTTTCCATTTGTTTGTGTCATCTGTGGTTCCTTTCAGCAGTGTTGGCGTAGTGTTCTTTGTAGAGCTCTTTCTCTTTCTTGGCTGAATGTATTCCTAGGTATTTTATTTATTGTGTGTGGCTATGATATATGGAATTGCATTCTTGATTTGGCTGTCAGCTTGAACAGTATTGGTATATAGAAATGTTACTGAATGTTGTACATTAACTTTATATCCTGAAACATTACTAAAGTTCCATCTGTAGTAAAGTTCTTGTCTGTCAGTTCCAGGAGGCTTTGGTGAAGTCTTCAGGGTTTTCTAGGTATAGGATCATGTTGTTCACAAAGAGAAAGTTTGACTTCTTTTCCTATTTAGATACTGTTTATTTCTTTATCTTGCCTGATTGCTCTGGCAAGAACTTTAAGTACTATGTTGAATAGGAGTGGTGAGAGTGTGCATGCCTGTATTGTTCCAGTTCTCAAGGATAATGCTTCTGGCTTTTGCATTTTCAGTATAATGTTGGCTGTAGATTTTTCATAGATGGATCTTATTATTTTGAGGTATGTTCCTTCAGTGCCTAGTTTGTTGAAGGTTTTTACCATGAAGATACATTGGATTTTATTGAGAACTTTCCCTGCATCTATTGAGATAGTCATATGGTTTTTGCTTTCAATTCTGTTTATATGGTGAATCTCAGTTGTTGATTTGCATATGTTAAACCAACCATGCATCCCAGGAATGAAAACTACTTGATGATGGTGAATTAATTTTTGATGTGCTGTTGGATTTGGTTTCCTAGTATTTTGTTGAGGATTTGTTGTCCTTATTTAAAGGAGTTTCTTAGAGAATAACTAATGCCCTGTAATGTGCTTACCATGGACCAGACATTATTTGAAGCATTTATATATTAACTCATTTAAACCTCACTATTATTTGATAGACACTGTTGTCATCCCTTTTTACAGATGAGAAAACTCAGGCATGGTGAAATTAAGTTACTGACCAAGGTTACATAGTAAGCACAGAACCTAGATTTGTGTCCCTGCTAGGATACAAATCCTGCCTCCTGAATCCAGCTTATAACTGCTAAGCAATACTGCTTCACATGTACAAAAGAGTTTTTTAATACAACAGGATGGACTAGATCAAATACATATGTATTAGTTTTCTATTGCTACTGTAACAAATTACCAGACTAATTTTAAAAAGTTTGGGACTATTGATCAATATGGGTCATATGTTCTGTGTATCTGTTTATAATGTCTTTCTATATGTATTTTTCTCCTATCTGTGTAAAGAAGGGTGGATATAGGCATCTATGGATGGTACTTAAGGATCTCTTATAAGGTTGGTCTAGGGTAATGAGTTCCTTTAGTGTTTGCTCGTCTGGAAAAGAGTTTATTTCTCCTTTGCTTATGAAGCTTAGTTTTGCAAGATATGAAATTCTTGATCAGAATTTCTTTTAAAAAAAAATACTGAAAGTAGGCCCCCAATCTTCCCTGGCTTATAAGATTTCTGCTGAGAAGTCCGCCATTAACCTGTTGGGGTTCCCTTTGTATGTGTTCAGGCCTCTTTCTCTAGCTTCCTTGAACATTTTTCTTTAGTGTTGACTTTGGAGAGTCTGGTGACTACATGACTTGGTGATATTTGTTTGGTATGGTATCTGGCAGATGTTCTCTGGATTTTTATGTCTGGATGTCTACCTCTCTAGCTAGATTAGGGAAATTTTCTTGAATTTTTCCCTCAAATATGTTTACTAAGGTTTACTTTCTCTCCTTCTCTCTCAGGAATGCCAGTAATTTATACATTTGGTTGCTTTACATAATCCCATATTCCTTGAATACTTTGTTTAGTTTTTAAAATTATTTTTACTGTATTTTTGTCTAACTGGGTTAGTTCAAAAGAACAATTTTCTTGCCCTGAAATTCTTCTGCTTGGTTCAATTTATTTATAATGCTTTTGACTGTCTTCTGAAAATTTTTAAGTGAGTTTTTTCATTCCAAGAGC
>CAUYLG010078955.1:0-73406 GCA_963573385.1 Cacajao melanocephalus | reverse complement strand
GGGTGAAGCAGTTCAATGGTTTGAACCCGGTTGGCTTTTTTTTATTTTTTCTGTTTTCGAACAATTTAACTACTGCCTCGTAAAATGTTGTATAAAAAAATAAAAAACAAAAAAAAAAAAAAAAAACGAAAGAAAGAACAGAAACTTTAGGTCAAATCAATCCTACAAAATAAAACTTCAAAATTTTAATCAATTAGAATTTCCAAGCTGATTTAAAAATACAAATTTTTTCCAAGCTGATTTAAAAATACAAATTCTAAAACAATAACATACTAATTTGACACTTGATAAGAAACATTTCATCAATTTCCCACAAGTTTTTGTCAATGATAACAATATTTTCTAATCTTTACCCATTTTTGTTAAAGAATTTTTTTTTTTGAGTCGGTGTTTCACTCCTGTCACCCAGGCTGGAGTGCAGTGGCATGATCTAGGCTCACTGCAACGTCTGACTCCTGGGTTCAAGCAATTCTCCTGCCTCAGCCTCCTGAGTAGCTGGGATTACAGGTACCTGCCACCATACCGGGCTTATTTTTTGTATTTTGGGTAGAGACGGGTTTTCGACATGTTGGGCAGGTTGGTCTCGAACTCCTGACCTCAGATGATCTGTCCGCCTTGGCTTCCCAAAGTGCTGGGATTATAAGTGTAAGCCACTATGCCCATTCTGTTATAGAACAGGAAAATGTTAAGTGCTGTTGAACTCAAAATAAAATATACAGATGAATCTCCAAATGTAACATTTCATTTGGGAAGCAAGAATTACAATTTGGGGCACACACAGACTGGGTGGGTCTCTGGTATGCCTGAAGACTTAAAGAAGAGGTTGGGGGTTTTATTAGAGAAATGTTACGTACTGTTTTGAAAGAAAGCTCATTGGCACTAGAGAAGCTTTCGGGAGCTGGCAAGGCTCTGACTGGTGAGTGACAGGGGTATGTAAATTTAGTCTTAGAGTCACAGCAGGCCATTTCAGCAGCTGGGCTTGTAAGAAATTAAATTATTGGAGCAGGTGCTATGTGCCCCAAGTGCTTCCCTCTGCCCCCGCCTCTTGATTGATTTAGTTGAGTATGACAAGAATGACCTAATTTGTATAACCAACTTTTACAGTGCCATAATGAAATAAACAGGTGTCAGATCAATCAGCTATTTTTTTTTAAGTGTGAAATGTGTATTACTTTTTCACTTGCAGACTTTTTTTTTTTTTTTGAGACTGAGTCGTGCTCTGTCTCCCGGGCTGGAGTGCAGTGACGCAATCTCAGCTCACTGCAACCTCTGCCTCCCAGGTTCAAGTGGTTCTACTGCCTCAGCCTCCCAAGTAGCTGCAATTACAGGCATGCACCACCACACGCAGCTAATTTTTTTGTATTTTTAGTAGAGATGGGGTTTTGCCACATTGGCCAGGCTGGTCTTGAACTCCTGGCATCAAGTGATCCACCCGCCTGGGCCTCCCAAAGTGCTGAGATTACAGGTGTGAGCTACCATGTCCACCCACCTGCAGACTTTTTACTAAGCACCTACTACATGCAAGGCCTTAGCAACACAAGGAAGAGGAAGGAAATTCTTGCCCTAGAGGGGAAACTAGATTTTCTGTGATTACACAGTTCATATAGCTCAGCATAAACCGACCTGGGGGGAAAACAGCAAGTATTAATTGGTATTTGTCTACATATTTCTTTCAAAGTAATCCCATGCCCTATTTACATGGTTGGTCATTTCTCCCTTACACTCTCCCGTAAGAGGCTTTTCTAGTTCACAGTTATCATTAACCAAGTGAAAAGGCCCCTGCCAATTCTATAACTCTATATTCTAGCTTTTTAAAAAAAAATATTGCTGACTGAACACACTACTTAGCACACAATGAAACCTCCTTTTAGAAGTGACCTAGAATGTCTCAAAGTAGAAAAATCAGTCTTCAGTACATTTTACTGACTCATGCTGGGTGCAGTGGCTCATGCCTGGAATCCCAGCACTTTGGGAGGCTGATGCATGCGGATCATGAGGTCAGGAGTTTGAGACTAGCCTGGCCAATATGGTGAAACCCCATCTCTAATAAAGATACAAAAAAAAAAAAAATTGCCAGGTGTGATGGCTGAGGCGGGCAGATCACCTGAGGTTAGGAGTTCTAGACCAGCCTGACCAACATGGGGAAACCCTGTCTCAAATAAAAATACAAAATTAGCCGGGCATGGTGGCACATGCCTGTAATCCCAGCTACCCGGGAGGCTGAGGCAAGAGAATTGCTTGAACCTGGGAGGTGGAGGTTGCAGTGAGTCAAGATTGCACCACCGCACTCCAGCCTGTGTGACAAAAGTGAAACTCTGTCCCCCCAAAAAAAAAAAAGACATACTGACATTATATATCTCCTTGTTTAATGCCATCAGTTTTCCTCTGATCTTTGCTCTAAATTTATCTCACAGATTCTGATAAGTAGTGTTTACATTATCATTTTTTTCTGTAACTTTTAGTTTGCACTTTCCTTTTCACCCAAGAGTACAGTCATGCATTGCTTAACAATGGGGATGCATTCTGAGAAATGCATTGTTGGGCAATTTCATCATTATCCAAATGATCTGAGTGTACTTAAACAAACCTATATTGTATAGCCTACTACACGCCTAGGTTATATGGTATAGCCTGTTGCTCCTAGGTTACAAATCTGCACAATATGTTACTGTTCTGAATACTGCAGGCAAGTGTAACACAATGTAAGTATTTGGGTATTTAACATCTTTAAACATAGAAAAGGTACAGTAAAAATACAGTATGGTAATCTTATGGGACCACTGTCATATATGCAGTCTGTCATTGACTGCAATGTCATTATGTGGCACATTACTGTGGTTTAATAGGTTTTTAAATTTCCAGGTAAAGGGGCCTTTGATATTTTAATTTTGTTGGTAATTTCTAGTTTTCTTGCAGTGTGATCAGATAGTGTAATCTTTTACTTTATGGAACTACTTACATGTTTCTTTGTGACCTAATACCTGATCAATTTTTGTGAATGTTCCTGGGGCACTTGGGCAGGAGCTATAGTCTCTATCATCACGGTATAGAATTCAAAAATCTGGGGACTAAATATTAATAAATTTTGTATTCCACTTGTGAACTGTGGCATTTGGCATTAAAAAGTGGCCTTCATCTTTTGTAAGTTTTTTGTTTTGGCTTCAATTCTACATCGTCTATTATTAGGATTGCTCCTTTTTTCTATCTTTCTGATATAACTTTGTCCATCCTTTTCTTACCTTTTTAAGCTGTGTCTCTTATATATAGCATATGAATATAGCTATATAACCCAAACTGAAAATCTTTTTCTTTTAATAGGTAAGTTAACCCCATGTATATTTATTGCTATGACTTGTATGTTTGCTCTTAAGTCTGCTGTGTATTTTATCTCTTTTAATTGTGTGTTTTTGAGCTTTATAACATGATGTAATAGGATAGACATTGACAGTACAATGGTTATTATAGTGAAGCAGATTAACATATCTATTAACTCACATAGTTACTTTTTCATGACAAATAACACCTAAAATCTACTTATTTAACTAAAACGTTTAATACAATTTTATTTTTATCTAAGATATGAAAATACAATTTTCTTTTAATTCAAGTCTTCTGAAAATACAATTTTATTAGGGTTATTCCTTATACTGTCCATGAGATATCCACACTTGTTAATCCCACATATCTGCTATTTTATATCCTTTGACCTACACCTCCCCATTTCCTCTCCTTCCTTCCTCTTTGAACCCCATGGTAACCACTGTTTCATTCTCAATCTGTGTATTAGAGTGCTTTAAAAAATACATCTATTGACATATAAGTGAGATCATCTAACATTTTTCTTTTTGTCTGGCTTATTTCACTAAGCATGTCTTTTAATTCCACCTATGCTGTGGCAAATGATAGGATCTCATCCTTTATTTTATTTTTTTTTTGAGACGGAGTCTCAGCTCTGTTGCCAGGCCAGGCTGGAGTATAGTGACTTGATCTTGGCTCACTGCAACCTCTGCATCCCGGGTTCAAGCAATTCTTTCCCTCAGCCTCCTGAGTAGCTGGGACTATATGCACATGCCACTACGCCCTGCTAATTTTTCTATTTTTAGTAGAGATGGGGTTTTGCCATGTTGGCCAGGAGGGTCTCCATCTCTTGACCTCATGATCGGCCCGCCTTGGCCTCCCAAAGTTCTGGGATTACAGGTGTGAACCACCAAGCCCAGCCAGATCTTCTCCTTTGTAAAAGCTGAATAAGGTCAGGCACAGTGGCTCATGCCTGTAATCCCAGCAATTTGGGAGGCTGACGCGGGTGGATTACCTGAGGTCAGGAGTTCGAGACTAATCTGGCCATCATGGTGAAACCCCATCTCTACTGAAAATACAAAAATTAGCCAGGCATGGTGGTGCATGCCTGAAATCCCAGCTACTCGGGAGGATGAGGCAGGAGAATCCCTTGAATCCAGGCAGCGGAGGTTGCAGTGAGCTGAGATCGTGTATTGCACTCCAGCCTGAGCAACAGGGCAAGACTCAGTCTCAAGAAATAAAAATAGAAAAATTAAAAAGCTGAATAATATTCCACTATGTGTGTGTTTGTGTGTATGTATTTATATACCATCTATATTACATTGTGTGTACACGTATATATATGTATATATACAATACACACACACACACACACACACACAATTTTCTTTATCAATTTGTCCATCAATGGGTATTTAGGTTGTTCCTGTATTTCGGCTATTGTAAATCATGCTGCAATGAACATGAGAGTGCAGATATCTTAACTGGTCAATTAATTTTCAATAAGGGAACCAAAAGAACAAAATGGGGTCCAATAAATGGTGCTCTTCAATAAATGGTGCCAGAAAAACTGGACTTCCATGTGCAAAGGAATTGGATCTCTATTTTACACAATACACAAAAATCAACTAAAAATGTATAAAAGACCTATATGTTAAGACCTGAAACTATAAAACTAGAAGAGAACACAGAGGGAAAGCTTTGTCATAGTATTTTATTACTATATGTACAGTAACTTGCTATATTTCTTCCTCTACCAGATGTCCCTTTTTTTTTCCCTCTTTTGAGTCAAGCTCTTGCTCTGTTGCCCAGGGTGGATTGTAGTGTTGGGATCTTACTTCATTGCAACCTCCACTGCCTGGGCTCAAGCCATTCTCCAGCCTTAGCCTTCTAAGTAGCACAGGTGCATGCCACCACACCTGGCTACTTTTTGTATTTTTTGTAGAGACAGGCTTTCACCATGTTGCCCAGGGTGGTCTCAAACACCTGAGCTCAAAGTTATCTGCCCACCTCAGCCTCCAAAAGTATAGGCATGAGCCTCTGTGCTTGGCCTGTACTTTAATTAACGAATAATTTTGAGGGTTATTTCAGAAGTTCACCTTTTTGTTCTAATATCTATCTTTGAACATAAACCTTTTTAAATGCTCTAGGTCCATATTTTTTTTGTTTTGTGCTGGGTTTTTTTTTTTTTTGAGATTTCGGATTTTCGATTTTCAGATTTGGGATGTTCAACCTGTATACCGTTTTTGCCTGTTAATTACCTTTTTCAAGTTCTCCCTTCTCTTTTCCTCCTCTTTCACACAACTTACCCTTTGGCTGTAATCCCAGCACTTTGGGAGGCCAAGGCAGGCAGATTACTTGAGGTCAGGAGTTTGAGACCAGTATAGCGAAACCTAGTCTCTACTAACAAAATCAGCCTGGTATGGTGGCAAAGGCCTGTAATACCAGCTACTTGGGAGACTAAGGCAGGAGAATCACTTGAACTCAGGAAGCAGAGGTTGCAGTGAGCCGAGATCACACACAGTGAAACCCCGTCTCTACTGAAAGTACAAAATTAGCCAGGCATGGTGGCAAAGGCCTGTAATACCAGCTACTTGGGAGGCTAAGGCAGGAGAATCACTTGAACCCAGGAGGTGGAGGTTGCAATGAGTTGACATTGCGCCACTGCACTCTAGCCTGGGCAACAAGAGCAAAACTCTGTGTCAAAAATGAATAAAAGCAATGGATTAGTGGTAAAATGTCCCAATTAACTTAAATTGTATGATAGTTTTTCCCTATTTACTATTTGCTTTCTTTTCCTCAGAGACAGGTCCCACTCTATTGCATAGGTTAGAGTGTAGTGGCACAATCACAGCTCACTACAACCTCTAACTCCTGGGCTCAAGTGATCCTTCTGCCTCAGCATTCTGGGTATTTACTTTTTTTTTTTTTTTTTTTTACCAAAAAGTTTTAAACAACCAAAGCAGGTAAAAAATTAGAAAAATAAAAAAGACAAATCAGAAAACAAAATAAAATAAAGGACAAAAGGAACTATATGTAATACATGCAGAGGAAAAAACATTAACAATAAAAAACTAAGATCATGGAAATAGACCATAACCTTTTCTTAATACATTATGTAAGTTAAATCTTTAAGAGGAATATGCTACATGCTTTGTTCCCACTAAACTTTCGCACAGTATAGTTAGCTATGATTGTGGCACATTCTTTTCAGGGTCTTATATATTATTTGGAAATACAACTAATGCTGCTTCTCATTTTGAAGAAAACCCATAATAAATTCGACATCAAGAAGTCACATAAGCTATAAGCTCCCATTTCACAGTATAATCTATTAGTACTAGCTAAAGCAAGTAATTCCAAAGGTGTACATAAGAGCAATGTTAATTCAAGGAAATCCATAGGCTTTCCCAGATGTCTTAGCATTCGGTCATCTGAGGCAATCTGGATGAAATAAATTTTTGCAAATATAATGCATCCAGAAAAGATGCCACCAAATGATCTGTTTAGGACATACCCAATTGCAGCAGGGGTCAAGCGAGTGTGCAACTGAGGGGTGGTAGAAGTAGTGGTGGTTGTTAGAGAGCCATCAGTTCCAGTCTTCTCCCAGTCAAAAGGGTCACTCTCAATTACTCCAAAAGTCTTGATGCTATTGTCAAACACGGATGTAAGAAGCTAAACCACAAAGAAAAAATCTAGAGTAAGTGAACAGTAAACATAGTCACTTTATTCTATAAGACAAAGCCCACCAGACGCACAAAATGATTTTGTAATGTGATCTTCTTTAAAAACTGATGGTTCAAATAGAGAAATTTGAATAAGAACTATATGTGGATGATTATATGAATTAATGTTGATTTTTCTCAGTTGTGTAGAATGTTTCCGTTTTTGAGAGATGCATAATGGAGCCTCACATCTATAACCTACTCTCAGATGGTTTGTTGGATGCTTGGTTTAAAGGATGTGTGTCGTGTATAAGTGCATATGTTAGTGTGCATTCAGTTGAACCATCTATTTTATCATTTATTTGTCAAAACAAAACAAAACGAGGACATTTTTATATGTTTCAACCTAAGAAAGTAGCCAGCATTAACAGTCTAGGTAAGGGGAATATAGAAGTTCATTGTGCTTTGCTCCATTTTTTTTACAGGATTAAAAAATTCTTAAAATATGCATGTGCATGTTTGTGCGTCTCCATAAACAAATTATCAAAAAGTTTCTCTATTAGTTTGATTTATAAATTCTGTATAACTTCATTTTTTGTCTTTAAATTCCTAAAGTTTGATGTGATCTTGAGAAGGATCTCATGAGAGATCTTTATTGTTTCTGTCAGTAGGCGCCATTTCCAATTTTATGATTATAGTTTCATTCTCTCATCCTTTCTGTAACTCTTTTAATATCCTATCCTCTGAAATTCATCTAGTACATTTCCTGCACCATACCTGAAATCAGCACTTCATTGGATGATTTTGCACAGGTCTGTTTTAGGCCTTAAAAAGGTTACTTCGCCACCCTGGCCAACATGGTGAAACCTTGTCTCTACTAAAAATACAAAAATTAGCCTGGTGTGGTGGCACATGCCTATAATCCCAGCTACTAAAGGGGGCTGAGGCATGACAATCACTTGACCCCAGGAGGCAGAGGCTGTAGTGAGCTGAGATCATGCCACTGTACTCCAGCCTGGGTGACAGAGTGAGATCCTTTCTCCAGAAAAAGAAAAGAAAAGAAAAAAAAGGTTACTTCAGCTATTCAGTGGTTAATAGATGCCATAATCAGGGATGGGAATGAGGGTACTTGGAACAAATGACCAGTTAAGAAACTACTGTCAGCTGAACCAGCATGGTAACAGTAAAGGTGATAAGAATTGGACATAATTTGGAGGTATAGCCAACAGACTTTGCTGACAGAACAGCAAAGTCTGTGCAAGTAAAGAAAAAATGAAAGATACCTTAGATTTCTGTCCTGAGCCACTGGGTCAGTGCAGTGAAATGGAAAGCAGTGAGTTTAGGAAGGAATACAAAACGCAGATATAAATTTGGGTGTCATCAGCATATAGATATCAAGAGATACTGGCCATGCACAATGGCTCATGCCTGTAATCCCAACACTTTGGGAGACTGAGGCAGGCAGCTCACTTGAGGTCAGGGGTTCAAGACCAGCCTGGCCAATATGGTGAAACTCCATCTCTACAAAACATACAAAAATTAGCAAGGCGTGGTGGCAGGTGCCTGTAGTCCCAGCTACACGGGAGGCTGAGGCACAAGAATTGCTTGAGCCTGGCAGAGACTGCAGTGAGCCGAGATCGTTGAACTCCAGTCTAGGTGACAGAGCGAGACTCCAGTCTCAAAAAAAAAAGAGAGAGAGAGAGAGAGATGCTATTTAAAGTCATAGAACCAGCTGGTATTATTGAGGGAGAATAGAGAACAAAAACATCCAAGGGCTATGGCCTAAGATACTCCAGTATTTAGGTGAAAGAAGAGAAGGATTCAGCAAAGGAAACAAAAAAGGAGTGGCCAGTGAGGCAGGAAAACCAAGAGTACGGTAATCTAGACTAAAAGTGAAGAAACCATTTCAATAAGGAGGATGATCAAATGTTATCAGTTATAAATATATAGTTATTTCTGATTATCTAATTAATTTATCTCTCAACCCAGACTATATCAGCTCCAAGATGCTGATATTTGTCTGATCTCATCATTGTGTCTCCAGGGTCTCATATATTACCTTATTCGTAATATTTACTCGAAAAACATTCCAAGAATACATCTTTATTTGTAATAATATTTACTGACTCACATGACTTGATCTTCCATTTAAGTCTCAAAAGGAAGAATTGTGAATATAGTAAAAGAAACGAAAAAGGGAACTAGAAAAGGCATGGTTATAAAATCTTAGAAATTTTATTTGGGTCCTATTTTTGTTTCTGTAAGTTACCTATGTTACAGCTTACAATTCTCCAAATGTCAGAGGTAGAGGGCTGTAGAAAACACAAAGGAGAAAATAAAGATGGAATCTAGGATATGGGAATTGAAGTGCCAGACCTTTGACCCTCTCTCCTCTCTGAAATCAAGGTTTTCATAGGTTCTCACAGAGTGAGATGCAAGCTTCCTGAGAAGTGGAATCCCTATAGAGGAGGCAGCACCTGCCTTGCTATGTGAGCACTTAAGACTGCCACTGCTAAATTCTCTGTCTGTTCTGTGCGGCAACAGGAATGATCCTAAATGGTTTTTATGTCAGATGTCCTTTTATCAGGGAACTATTTTCTTACATTTATCACAGTACTGTATGTCTTAGAAAATGTATTCTATGGCACTGGACCTCAAATTAGAAACACTTTGTTACTATGATGGTATTAGACACCAGCAGCAGGAGGCAGAAAGATAGAGGACACAGAAGAAAAGAAACAGGAAAGCTAAAAGCACTGAGGCACTTAAAGGCACCCTAGAGGGAACAAATGGTCAGACTGGGCAGAGCTCTGCAGATATTTTGGAGAAAAACATTTCTAATCTAGCAAAATAATTTTCTAATTCGGGAGCAGGGTGGCGCTAAATCCTAACCTTCATCAGACTGGAATAGTAGAAACAGGACAAGTCAAGGACTCACTTTTTTTGGTAACTGAATGCATTACATCACATTTGGCTATGATAAATAATAAAACCAGAAAACTCTAATTCAGTTAGTCAAACAGATTTTAGAATAATAAAAATTACCTTGTAATTCATTCGAATAGTATACACAGTATATGCAGTTATGTGTATATATGTATGTGTGTGTGTGTGTGTGTGTGTGTCTGCTAAATTTGAGTAGTTCTCATTCTTTTTTATTTTTTATTATTTTTATTTTCTTCTTGAGATGGAGTCTCACTTTCTTGCCCAGGCTGGAGTGCAGTGGTGCGACCTCAGCTCACTGCAACCTTTGCCTCCCAGGTTCAAGCTACTCTCCTGCTTTAGCCTCCTGAGTAGCTGGGACCACAGGCACATGCCACCACACCCAGCTAATTTTTGTATCTTTAGTACAGGCGGGGTTTCACCATGTTGGCCAAGCTTTGTCTAGAACTCCTGACCTCAGGTGATCCGCCTGCCTCAGCCTCCCAAAGTGCTGGGATTATAGGTTTGAGACATCATGCCTGGCCTGTCATTCTTTTTCATACCCCAGTATCATTAGGGAAGAAAGCACTTTTCCATCAGAACAAGGACTAGCTGTGGCAGTAATTCTCAAACTGAAAAGGGAGAAGGGAAAAATCTGAAAAAAATCTTCCAAATGATTCCAACACTTCCCTCTCAAAGGCATGTCCCATATCTCTCCACTAATAATCTCTGAAAATCTAGTATACATCTGACTCCTTCTTTTACTTAATATTCTTAGAAAATATAAATTCATCTACATTTAGAGTCTAAGTTTCTCAAACTAGGGTAACATGTACCCCCAGGGGATGCAGCTATATGCCAGAAAGAATTTAAAGTCACTTGACAAATGTGGCACAGCTTCCTGGAGTATTTTACACAGAGGTATGACATTTATTATAATATTTTATAATACAGTGAACACAAAGAGGTTAGAAAGCAAAATGTATATGAACCTTTAAGATAAATCAGGAGAATGCAAATAAATTTTGGCTTTGTGGTTGACATTGTAAGACTATTCTCAGACATCTTGAGAAATATACTTATACTTTGCTGCCAGAGGAGTAACTGATGAAATACTGTGAGAAACACCAGAAGCAATCATTTTTGGGAAAGTGAATCTTCTGTAAATGGATGTAGGGAGGGGAGGCAGTTAGGGGAAGGGGAAGTTGTGTGAAAGAGGAGGAAAAGAGGAGGGAGAACTTGAAGAAGGTAATGAACAGGCAAAAATGCTATACAGGTTGAACATCCCAAATCTGAAAATCGAAAATCTGAAATATTACAAAAACTATTTTGAGTGCTGACATGATGCTCAAATGAAATGCTCACTTTGGATTTCGATTGCTCAACCAACATACTCCAAAATATTACAAAATCCTAAAAAGTCTGAAGTCCAAAACACCTTAAATAAGGGATATTCAACTTGTATTACTTTTGTTTGTTTGTTTTTGAGACAGAGTCTCACTTTGTTGCCCATGCTGGAGTGCAGTGGCACGATCTTGGCTCGCTGCAACCTCTGCCTCCTGGGTTCAAGTGATTCTCCTGCCTCACTTCCCAAGTAGGTGGGACTACAGACATGCGCCACCACACCCAGCTAACTTTTTTTGTATTTTTAGTAGAGCCAGGGTTTTGCCATGTTGGGCTGATCTTGAACTCCTGATCTCAAGTGATCCACCCATCTCAGCCTCCGAAAGTGCTGGGATTATAGGCATGAGCCTGCGCACCTGGCCCTGCATTATTTTTTATTTGGCCACTGTGTGGATTATTTGTGTCAATCCCTCTTCTACTTCCACTTACAAATAAGAAGCAGTCCATTTTTCTTAAACCAAAACCCCATGGGATATACCATACAATGATTTTCAAAAGCAAATTATTCAAGATACAAAGTAACAAAAGTCGATTACAGCCTGGGCAACGTGGTGAAATCTTGTCTCTATCAAAAATATAAAAAATTAGCCAAGTGTGATGGTGTACACTTCTGGTCTTAGCTACCTAGAAGGCTGAGGTGGAAGGATTGCTTGAGCCCGGGGAGGCAGAGTTTGCAGGGAGCCAAGATCGCACCACTGCATTCCAGCCTGGGTTACAGAGTAAGACCCCGCCTCAAAATAAATAAATAAATAAATAAATAGCAAAAGTCAATTACTATGTCAGGATATTGAGATTGAATAATCTGGATTTTCTATTTTTCTATAATTCTAAAACTTTTATAGTGACCATGTATTTTAATAACTAGAAAAAATTAACAAAAATATATTACTCTAAAATAAATCAACCATATACCTACATGCAGCTTACAAAGATGCTTGCTGCCAGCTCCTGCTACCTGAAATACCTTATTCTTTATGGCAATCAGTCATCTGACATACACACAATGGCTTAGGGAAGCACTCCTTTAATCCTTAGCACAAAATGCAATCAATAGCTGTATCATATTTACCTCCATATGAAATCCCAGTTTGTCCTTTCAAAGAGAATGTATTTAAAGTCCAGCTTTCGCAAAACCAAGAATTATTTGTAAGTTGATATTAAGAACTCACTGAGAATCCTGATTCCTGAATTCTCAGTTAATAAATGGTAAATTAGTGGATCAATAAAGCTTTTAAGCAGGAGAGCACAATGGCAATGTTGGCTTGGCTGATTCAAACACAGATTATTTACTGCAAAAGAAACTGCCTCACTTCAGTGAAACGAGATGCAATAGAGGGAAAGAAATGCTCACATTCTTTACTTTTCTGCTTTTCCTGGGGATTTTTAGCAACATTGGCAAAGAAAAAAATTTAATTGCACCCATCCTCTAGCAAACTAAACCAGCAAAAAATAAAGACCAAATAAAGAGAATGAGTTGAAGAAGCTGCACCCTTTACATGTTTTCACCATTAAGTTAGGTGTCACATAACAATAGGGATATATTCTGGGAAATGGGTTGTTAGGCATTTCGTTGCGCAAACATCATGGAGTGTACTGTGGTAGTTAATACTGAGTGCCAAGTTGAATGGATTGAAGGATACACAGTATTGATCCTGGGTATGTCTGTGAGGTTGTTGCCAAAGGAGATTAACATTTGAGTCAGTAGGCTGGGGAAGACAGACCCACCCTTAACCTGGTGGGCACCATTTAATCAGCTGCCAGTGAATATAAAGCAGGCAGAAAAATGTGAAAAGGTGAGACTGGCCTAAGCCTCCCAGCCTGCATCTTTCTCCCATGCTGGATGCTTCCTGCCCTCGAACATCAGACTCCAAGTTCTTCAGTTTTGGAACTTGGACTGGCTCTCCCTGCTCCTCAGCCTGCAGATGGCCTATTGTGGGACCTTGTGATTGTGTGAGTTAATACTTAATAAACTCCCCTTTATAGATAGATAGATAGATAGATAGATTCCATTAGTTCTGTCCCTCTAGAGAACCCTGACTAATACATGTACTTACACAAAGCTAGATGGTATAGCCTATTACACGCCTAGCTACATGGTACAGCCTATTGCTACTAGGCTACCTACCTGTGTAGCATGTTATTGTACTGAATACTGTAGGCAACTGTTGTGTATCTAAACATATCTAAATATAGAAAAGTATAGTAAAAATAGAGTATTAAAAGCTTATGAGACCACTGTTGTATATGCAGTCCATCATTAACTGAAATATCACTATGTGGCGCATGACTGTATATCAAGATACTGGAGATTCAGAAGTGACCCCTGTGGTTGGCTGCCCCAGGACCTGAGGCAGGGTAAGGCAGCATGGTCACTCACTGAGCCAAACGTGCTGGCTGATATCAGTTTTCCCTTTCATGGGCTCAATCAGTCCAAATGGTAAACTGCCTGGTAATATAGTACACTAAGGCTTTTCAGTACCTCCTTGCAAGGCCAATAAAAAAGGTAAACAACATTTTCTTATTGCTGTGACAGGACAAAGCAGCAACGAGGAAATAAAAGAAGTTCTATGAACATAGAAGGTAACACTGAGTGAAGAAACATGAGATGATTATAGGCTAGGCACGGTGGCTCACACCTGTAATCCCAGCACTCTGGGAGGCCAAGGTCAGCGGATCACCTGAGGTCAGGAGTTCAAGACCAGCCTGGCCAACATGGTAAAATCCCATCTCTATTAAAAATATAAAAATTAGCCGGATGTGATGTGCATGCCTGTGGTCCTAGCTATGTGGGAGGCTGAGACAGAGGATTGCTTTAACCCAGGAGATGGTGGTTGCAGTTTGCTGCTATTGCACCACTGCAATCCTGGAGTTAAAAAAAAAAAGAGAGAGATTATAAGCAAATACAGCAACACTGAGGTACATGTAAAACCACTTACATTTCTTACATTTACATACTTTAAAATTTAGAAATTACTCTCATAATTATCTCATTAAAAATCTTAACAACTGCTGGGCACAATGGCTCATGCCTGTAATCCCAGCACTTTGGGAGGCCAAGGTAGGCGAATCACCCGAGCTCAGGAGTTCAATACCAGCCTGACCAACATGATGAAACCCATCTCCACTAAAAATACAAATTTAGCTGGGTGCGGTGGCACATGCCTGTAATCCCAGCTACTTGGGAGGCTGAGGCAGGAGAATTGTTTGAACCCAGGAGGCACAGCTTGCAGTGAGCCAAGATCGCGCCACTACACTCCAGGCTGGGCAACAAGAGTGAAACTCCGTCTCAAAAAAAAAAAAAAATTAACAATGCTGTGAAGTCTGTAATTCCACCATTTCACAAACTACAAAACTGAGATCTAGAAAGGTTATCCAAATGGTGTGTGGCAAAGCACTAATTCAAACAGGTCTTTTAAGTACAGTGCTTTTCTACTATAGAAGAGTTACAGCCAGTCAGCAGGCAAGGTAAAAACAGCATATAGTTGAAATTCTCCTTGAAAGCTCCTTAAATGTCCATAAAATACAGACTACTACCATTTATCAGTAGGTGCAACAGAGCTAGTTCTTCCTCCAGCCCTAGAATAGATGTCTTTTCCTCAGATCAATGTGGATAAAGTAAGCTGGTTGCAGACAGCAGCCACATCTGTACCAAAAAAGCACTCTGCTTTCAATGATTGGACTCAACTTGGTGCAGCCTGATTTGGGGCCACTGGACTGCTGTCAGTGAGAGACTGAGAACAGTAGATGCATGAAGGCACTAATCATTATCTAACCATAAGGCATGAGTAATTAAGCCAAAGGGCAGGGAGAAACACAGATGTTAAAATTTTTCTACCGCGTGAACACACAGCTGAGTTTAGTGAGTCATGTAAACACAGTATGACTCTATTGTATTCTATAGTTACATCAAATATCCACTCTTTGTTTCAGACATACATTGACTGTCTACTGTCCTGGGTGCTAGGAATACAAATGTTAACAAAACACAGTCCTATCTTTGTGTGGTTTACATACAACAGAAGCAATAATAAAGCAGATTTATTTAAATTTGTCACTTTTATTAAATGCCTATCATTGTGCTATGCTCTTGAGAAAATAGAGATAAATGTGCAAGGCCCTGGCTCTCAAGGAGCTTATATAATAAAGAGACAAAACAAAGTACTGCTGCTCTAAGAGCTGAGCAGAAGAGATTACTCCAGTATGGAAGGAATCAGAGGAGACTGTGGAGAAACTGACATCTGATTTGGGCTTTCAATTTTACAAGACAAGTGGTGTTATGAAACAGAGGCATATTCCAGGCAGGGAACGCTGGGAGAAGAGCTGGTAGTCTCATTTGACTACATCAAGGGGTCTAATTTAACTAGATCACATAAGTACAATGGAGAATGAAAGGAGATAAGGCTAACAGGGCAGAGGCAAGGATTCACCCATTTCCCTCCATCTCTACTACTTCTCTCAAGTCAAGGCCATCATCATCTCTTACCTCCTGGCCACAAGGGTACACTCTATCTCCTAGTCTCCACTGTAGATAGAATTGGGACAGTGTGATTGAGTTCTGACTACTGGGCATACACTGGCACAGAGGATCACTTCCAGGCATGGTCATCAAATCCCTAAGTCATCATCCACATTATTCCCTTTCCTGATAAAAAGCAAAAGGCCATGCATTAAAGACAGCAGTGTCAAAATATGGGCAGAGCCTGGATTTTCAAGTTATTCTTGAGAGTTGCCTAAGAGAGCTATACAACTTGACTAGTGTATTATATGATCAAAAATTAAACCTTTATGGTGTTAAAACACTGATTTTTAGGCCGGGCATGGTGGCTCATGCCTGTAATCCCAACACTTTAGAAGGCCAAGATGGATAGGTCACTTGAGGCTACGACTTTGAGACCAGCCTGGCCAACATGGTGAAATCCTGTCTCTACAAAAAATATAAAAATTAGCTGGGTGTGGTGGCACATGCCTGTGGTCCCAGATACTTGGGAGGCTGAGGCAGAGAATCACTTGAACCCAGGAGGTGGAGGTTGCAGTGAGCTGAGATCACGCCACTGCACTCTAGCCTGGGCATCACGGCAAGACTCTATCTCAAAAAAAAAGGGGGGGGGCACTGATTTAAAAAAAGTTATTTCTTTCCAAGGCACAGCTTATATTATCTCAGCACCTTCCCAACTAGTCTCTGATTCTCCTTTGTTTCATCTGGATGCACACAACTGCAAAAGTAATCCTCTTACGGCACAAATTGGATGACCACGCTCCTGTTTATAACACTTCCAAGGCTTTGTGTTGCACTCAGAATAAAAATCCAAACTCCTTAAAAAGGCCTACAAAGCCCTGCATAATCTGTTCGCTGACTCTTTCCAACCTCACCTCAACCTGTTCTGTCTCCTTATTTACTATGTTTGACCACACTCGTCTTCTGTCAGTCCTTTCTCCCATTAGGGCCCATGCAGTTACTTTTTATTCCGTCAGCTTGTAACATTCTACCTCTTATTTTTGCTCTTCACATGGCCAGCACAACTCTCATCTTTTGGGGGCTGGCTTACAATCAAGCTTCTTTAACCTGTATCCCAGGACGGCTTTGAATGTGGTCCAACACAAATTTGTAAACTTTCTTAAAACATGAGTTTTTTGGGTTTTTTTGTTTGTTTGTTTTTTGTTTTTGGCTCATCAACAATCATTAGTGCTAAGTATTTTATGTGTAGCCCAAGACAATTCTTCCAATGTGGCCGAGGGAAGCCAAAATATTGGATACCCCTGGGCCTTACATAGTAGCTTTAGAGAGACCTTCCTTGACCACACTTTTTGATAGGAGATTCCCCTTTGTTTTCAGCTCAACCTCTTTCTTGTTTGCCTCACAAGTAGCATCTATGCCCTCTGAAAAATTTCATTCAGATGTTACCAGAATCAGAGGATCCTACAACTGTTCTATGTCCCCAAAAACAAGAGGCAAATTTACTGCATTTTGATGTAATCTACATTTAAATAGTCTCATTCCTAAACTGGAAAGTATATTAAGAAGATTAATGAAGCTTGCTCAGCTTTGCATTTCCACCCTATCCTAGTCTCTGGTATCAGCAACACTGTAGCAGTGGGTGAACTGGTTGATATACACATTTCAGTTTCAGGCTCACCATCAGTGTGTATATTTATGGATTTCATAAGTCTTCTCAACTTGCTAAGTGATGCTTAACATAATTTGAACACTCTAATAAGATATTTGTGTTCTTATCACAATCATGTGATCCTATTATTATTATTATTACCATAGAGATGGAGTCTCACTCTGTCACTCAGGCTGGAGTGCAGCAGCACAATTATGGTTCACTGCAGCCTTGATTCACTCAAGCAACCCTCCCATCTCAGCCTCCCAAGTAGCCAGGAATACAGGTGCGTGCCACCACACCTGGGTAATTCTTGTGTTTGTTGTTGTTGTTTTGTGTTTTTGTAGAGACTGGGTCTTACTAAGTTGCCCAGGCTGGTCTCAAACTCCTGGCCTCAAGTGATACTCCTGCCTCAATCTCCCAAAGTGCTAAGATTACAAGCATGAACCACTGTGCCTGGCCTACTCTGTCCCTTATAGTTGTTAGAATATTCAGAATCTGATAGAAACAATATTTATAGAAACATGTCTGCTTTAATCTTGTTTATAATTGTGGTATCTTCACCTTTAACAAACAGAAAACAGTATTTATGCACTTATAGGGTTAATTTTTCTTGCATTCTCTGTATAGGAGACTGTTGGTCCAAAGTAAGACTCAATTAAATTTACTTAATATTTGTTGAAAATTTAGGTGCCAGGTGCCAGGCACAGTCCCAGGTATAATATGGGGTTAAAAAAAAATAAGACATGGTTGTTTCTCCCAGACTTAAAAGTTAGTTAGGAAAACAGACTCATATATAAAAAGTACAGATAAACTTGATGTAATTTCCCAAAATAATATAATACTTCTCAAAAGCAAATTTCAGCCTTTATTGTGAGACACACATAAAAAAAATTACTGGTAGAAAACAAAATAGCTATTCTCTCTAGGTCCACACCTGATGTCAGAGTGAACAGCAGCAGTCTACTGGATGAAGTGTTGGCCATGTGCAATATGTTGAAGTAATAATGTCCTATGGCAAGATATTCTAATTTTATTTTATGTTTTTGAGACAAAGTCTTGCTCTGTCGCCAGGCTGGAGTGCAGGGGTGCAATTTTGGCCCACTGCAACGCCCGCCTCCTGGGTCCAAGCAATTCTCCTGCCTCAGCCTCCCGAGTAGCTGGGACTACAGGCACGCGCTATCATGCCCAGCTAATATTTGTATGTTTAGTAGAGATGGGGTTTCACCATGTTGGGCAGGATGGTCTCAAATCTCTTGACCTCGTGATCAGCCTGCCTCGGCCTCCCAAAGTGCTGGGATTACAGGTGTGAGCCACCGCACCCAGCCAAAGATATTCTAATTTTTTTTTTTTAAAGACGAGGTTTCACCATGTTGGTCAGGCTGGTCTTGAACTCCTGACTTCAGGTGATCCACCCGTCTTGGCCTCCAAAGTGCTTGGATTACAGGCGTGAGCCACCATGCCCAGCCAGATATTCTAATTTTTAAAGATTTGTAAAATATACACAAAGTGAAAGTGGCTTTGTAAAAACTGGATCATTTAACACTTTGATTATAACAAAAAAATTTACTTTGGTCTTAGCTCAGAATAGACAAAGTTGGAAACATATCATTGCTATTTGACCTTTGATGTAGCGAGGGAAGCAGTTATAGTAAATATAGATATGCTTTTTGCTTATTGCTGGAGGAGGTTTATTGTTGTTATTATCTTTACTGGTTATCCCATGAGAAATCTAAAATTTTGAAAGAAAAGATAAGGCAGGGTGGCTTCATGCCTGTTATCTCAGCACGTTGGAAGGCCAAGGCAGAAGGACTTGCTTTAAGCCAGGAGTTCCAGACCCGCTTGGGCAACATAAGGAGACCTCATCTCTGCTAAAAATCAAAATCAAAATAAAGCCAGGCATGGTGCACACTTGTAGCCAAGCTACGCAGGAGGCTAAAGTGGGAGAATTATTTGAGTCTTGAAGGTTGAGGCTGCAGTGAGCTGTGATTGCACCAACTGTACTCCAGCCTTGCTGACAGAGCGAGACCCTGTCTCAAAATTTTTTTTAATAAAGAAAATAAAATCTTGATAGAACAGTAAGTAAGATCAAATTCAGGAATGAATCTCAAACTGTAAAATTAATCACAGGGACAGCATTAGTTCACAAGAGTATTCAGATTAAAAGTAGAGTAATTTTTCTCAAGATGACAACTAAGCAGAAAAACAAGAGGCAGAAGCTGCAAAGCTCAGACCTTTTTTGGAACCTGACATCACATTGACACTACTCATTAGAACACACCCATCACTTACATCAATATCTTTTTTCAATTATCCTTCTCCTGTCCACCTGCCCTCTGTTCCCACTCACTGCTTATGAAAGATCAGAGCAGGAAAGAGCTGGATTATTTACAGAATCTGTGAAACAAAGTAAATGTTATACCTGTTCTCTTTCTTCCAAAAATGGAAAATTACCATACTTCGTTTTGTTATTAAGTGATAGAAAAGCCCCTAAGAGAATGACCAAATGAAAAACTTGAAAAAAATAACTTGTTAATTTAAAATAATTAATAGATCTAAGTTTCAAACTTTAGCTGGTAAATATGATAGACTTCTTTAGATATAGGTTTAACTAAGAAGAGAATGTGATCCAAGTTTTTTACTGTCCTAAATCCCCCTAAGCAAATTTTGTCAGTAAAAAATTATTAGCACTCAAGATGGGAAAGTCAGAACATTTTTCACTTCCGCTTGAATCTAGTCTTACAGGTGTAATTTCATTGTTTTAAGTAATGTAAACTCTACACATTTCAGAAAATACATACAAAAGGTAAATATAAACACATTCCAAAACAACTCACATACAGTGTATTTTCTCAATTTGTTAGACAGTCCCTATTGTTTACAATACAAATTGGCATATGCATGGAGAAGACAAGCTCACCCATTTCAGGTCTCTAAGGACTCTAAGGTTGTATGTTACCTGTTTGCTTTATATCTTGCTTATATCTTATAAAAAAGCAGCAATTTCACAGAGGAATAATTACTATATGCGAATACATTCACCGTGCTATAGATACTTCTTAGTCTTTTGACTGGACAACACTGACAACACTTTAGAATTTAACTTCCATTAACATGCAGTGAAGTCTATCTGTTGTCCTTTGTAAATAAGAATGATATACTAATAAATATTATGATTAATCTATGTGTGGCTGCATTTATGTTTTCAGTGATAGCAATTATTTTGCATTAAGTCCTGACCAAGTTCTCCCTGAGAGCAACAGAATCTTCTGTAATACTGCTGGCTGGCGTTAGGGATGCAATTTGTAGTAAACCTAGTAAACCCTACTAAGGCGTCATTAACTGATGCTCTAAGGAAATGATTCACTGACCACAGACAAAACGGAGCCAGTTTTCACTGACTGCTGTCCCATAGCACATTAACATATGATGTGCTGCCCTAAAGCCCTTGATAGATACATTACCTAGTTGGACATTTCCTTCTGGTCAACAAATTAGCTATAGAATTTATATAATTTCAACTATCAGCAGTTCTGTACACCAAATGAATCACACAGGAACAGTTACAAGATGAACATCTGTTACAAGATGAACAAACCTAAAACTCAAATGAAGTCCATCCAGAGGGATGAAACACATAATGCACACACTGATACTCTTATTATAAGTTAATTTCACCATGTTTCTCAGAATGTACTAAAACAGTCTTATTCTAAGGACCTCCCCCACTCACTTATAACACCTTCAAAGCTACAATGAGTGAAAGCAGAGACTAAGAGAGAAAACAACTAACCCACAAAACTCACAAAGGTGGTTACCTGGTAGTCTGGTTTTGTAAAATAATCCAAAGAAGAGATATGGTCTAGAAAGATGCTGAATTCTGGAGGGAGATGTTTCAACATGAGCCTGTGGTCATATCTCTCCTTAATAGAGCCTACTTGCTCCTGAGAAGTAAAGAGAAAAAGAGCTCCAGTCAATTTCTCTTGGCAGTTAGGCATTAAGAGCTCCTCAGTAACAGTCTCAAGGGTATGTACTAGGGAATGAGATAGTGAGTAATTAAGCATAAAGCAAGAACTGAGCTCTTACCAACGGTTTAATGTACAGTGTTTTAAAGGAGAAGAAAACTATAATGCAGAATAAAACAAGTAGCACAGAGTTCTGCATCAGTGTATTCATAGTCCCTAAAAGAAATAATTTATTTATTTAGTTTTTCAGACAGGGTCTCATTCTGTCACCCAGGCTTAAGTGCAGTGGCATGATCACAACTCACTGCAGCCTCAACCTTTGAGACTCAAGTGATCTGCCTGCCTGAGCTTCCCAAGTAGCTGGGACTAGAGGCACATGCCACCATATCCAGGTAATTTTAAAAAATCTTTTGTAAAGATGGGGGTCTTGCTACGTTATCCAGCCTGGGCTCAAATTTTTGGGCTCAATTGATCCTCTTGCCTCAGCCTCCCAAGGTGCTGGGATTATAGATGTGAGCCATTGCACCCATCTCAAAATAAGTTATCTTCAATCTGATCTATTTTTCTTTATCAACACGTGTTTACAGTTTTCTAAATCAAACAATATAATGTGACAACCAAAAACTAAAAGCTTACTTGACTTACAAAAACAAAGGAGAGAACTAATGAAATAAAAAGTTAAGATGGAGGGCTTTAAATTAGTCAGAAGCAATTAGTATCCATTCTCCATGTACACAGAAATTGTCATAACATTAATTTGATCTCTAATGTCAGCTCAGAGAGAAAAATATACATATTAGGATATAGTAAAAGTCCTTGTAGATTTTAAGTTCTTATACATGAGTATATTTTCAACAAAAATGTTCATTCAGGAGAAATTTTTATTTCTTCCAACAAAATTGATATCTCCATTCCCAAAATTACCTTGTCCTTTATTTTCCTCCAAGGCAGCTGACCAACCACAAATTCTACCAACATGTAGAATAAGGACCAAAGGTCATCATGTCTTCCCATTTCCTTCATAAACAAAACAGAAGTCAGTTACATTACATTACTATCACTTGTGAGTAAATTACATTGGTCAAGGTCTAACCATTTTGTTTTACTTTATTAGGTGAAAAATGTAAACTTATTTCTCAAAAAAATTATATGGTAAATATATCTATACATTTACATAGCAATCTATATGGCAGAATATATGAACTGAAAAACCTTTTGAAATAAAGAACACCCCAAAACATAGAAATGCTAGCAATAACATAACAGTCCATTAGTTAATGTGTTCATTTAGAAGAAAGAGAACTCTTAAAAGCTATTTTTTTAAAAAGGTGCAAATAAGGGAAGCAAGATGATGCTGAAGTTTTGGCTGCTCTGGAGGCATCTGTCATGAGTTTATCAACCAGGAAGGGGACAGGACTAAAGGCATTGCGCCTATATAGGACAGGAGTTGTAACTGAGATATACCCCACCCCCACCATATAGCTAGGACCCTAAAAGGGTTACATCCTTGGTGTAGTATTTGGTATGTACATTACACTGTAATAATTGTTTTCTGTTAAAGTTAACTGCTATCAAAGAAAAAAAAATGGGTTTTAAAAAAATTGCCCTGAGAGTCTGTTACCATAGGCCTACGCCTCATTTAGAGTTGGGGGTTAAATATGTACTTGTGTGGTCTGAAAAATCAAGCCCTGAAATTAACGTGAAATTGACTTCTAAGTAATCATGCCCTGCAGGAATGACAGAAGCAAATTTATCCTCTCAGGATAAATATAACCCTAAATTCAGACCTCATAGAAGTGCTATAGAAAAAGCCTCACTGAACATATGTTCATTATTCAAATTTATAAAATATGTTAATAAATTAATGTCAAAAGAAGCTACAAAGAGCAGAAAAAAGTATCCAAGGATTTCGGAAATAGAATTATAGGATACAAAGTAAGAATGTTTAAAATGTTAAAAAATGGAGTCAAAGTCAGTAGAAAAGAACTATATTCAATAAAAATGAACCAAACCCAACCAGATTTGAAAAATGATTAAAAAGAACATATAGAAATAAAAAGCACAATTATAGAAATTAAAAGCTGATCAAACACCGCAGAAAAAAATCAATTTGTAAAACAGATCTGAAGAAATTATCTAGAATGCAGCACAGAGACACAAATAATTAGAAAATCTGGTAAATAAGAAAATGAGAAATAAGAAAATCTAAGAAAGTCTAATACATCAATTTGGCCATCTGGGAAAAAGGATATAAAGAAAAAGGGAAAAAGGGAATATGAGAATCTTCCAGAATCAAGGAAAGACATGAACATTTCAATTAGGAAATACATCAAATCCCAAAGAGATAAATATTTAAAAATCCACACCTAGGCATATTTGAACATAGGACTCCAAAGACAGAGAAGACACCAAAAGTATTAAAATAAAAAGGACAAACTGGCTAGGCATGGTGGCTCATGCCTATAATCCCAGCATTTTGGGAGGCTGAGACAGGTGAATTGCTTTAGCTCAGGAGTTCAAGACTAGCCTGGGCAACATGGTAAAGCCCTGTCTCCACAAAAAATACAAAAATTACCCAGGTGTGGTGGCGCATGCCTGTGGTCCCAGCTACTCTGCAGGCTGAGGTGGGAGGATTGCTTGAGCCAGGAGGTTGAGGCTGTAGTGAGCTGAGATCATGCCAGTATACTCCAGCCTGGGCAACAGAGCAAGACTCTCTCAAAAAATAAAAAATAAAACAAAATTTTAAAAAGGACAAATTAAATACAAAGTAACAAAAATAAAGAAACAAAGATTTTCTCAACAGTGACCCAAGAAGCAGAAGAAAGTAATTTTTTCAAAGTATTGAGATAAATATTAATAAGATTAAAATGTAAAACAGCAATAAGATAGCAGGACAGAGTTCAAGTGTTTTTAAAATTCCTTGTATTGTTTAAGAATTATTTATGTTAAAAGGTTAAAATTTAGCAAGGCATGGTGGCTCACACCTGTAATCCTTGCACTTTCGGGGGGCCGAGGCTAGAAGACTGCTTGAGGCCAGGAATTCAAGACCAGTCTGGGCAATGTAGCAAGACTGTCAATATAAAAATTTTAAAAATAGCCAGGTATGGTGGTGTGTACCTGTGGTCCTAGCTACTCAGAAGGCTGAAGCAGGAAGATCACTTGAGCCCAGGAGTTCAAGGTTATAGTAAGCTAAGATCCTGCCTCTATACTCCAGCCTGGGCAACAGAACAAGAACCTGTTCTCTAAAAAATAAAGTTTAAGAAGCCAGAAAAAGAGAAATGGAGTGTATTATTTTTAGATATTATCAAATCAGGGTTGCAGAATACGGAAAAAAAGAAGCATGTTAGAATTATCTGGAAATCCTTTTAAGATTAGACAAGCAATGAGGTTCCAAGAGCTGCACTCCTGCATCACCTCATAAACTAACGATCATTGTGAACTGTTGCTGTGTAAAAGCATTCTACCTGTCACGTGTGCTGGGAGCAGAAAAGAGGGTTGAGAACCACTTCTATATATTATCAAATTCCTCCAAAAGGTTAGATGAGTAACAAATAAGCAAGTTATCAAAGTAACTGTTAGAGCACTCTATGCTGGAAAGGCTTTTAGAAGAAATCTCCACTTTGTAAATTGAAACAATAAAAGTATATACTGTCTTTCTATTAGCTATTTTGAAAATGCTTATATAGCTATTACAATCTCTGAAAATACTTATGCTTATCTTAAAAATAATATGTTTTCACAGATTCCAATGTTGACATAATTCTTTAATAAAATTATTTGGAAAACCTAGTATTTCTAAACTTTTATAAGAATCTATCAGGAAAAGAAGAGAACTTCTTTCCAAAGCAAAGAAAATA
Source organism: Cacajao melanocephalus (assembly GCA_963573385.1). Classification (NCBI taxonomy): domain Eukaryota; kingdom Metazoa; phylum Chordata; class Mammalia; order Primates; family Pitheciidae; genus Cacajao; species Cacajao melanocephalus. The sequence continues at coordinate 48,192 of CAUYLG010078955.1, read as the reverse complement.
ACTAGGTATCATAAAGGAAAGCAACCTTGAATCAAACCAAATGGGTTTAAATGCTTGCCAGGGTGCTACACACTGAGGAAAAATAACTTTACTATTTTCAATTTATAATCATGCCATAAGAAACCAAATTAACTGGAGTATACTATGTAAGACCACAGTGTACTCTTCCTATTATATATTGGTCAAGTTCTCATTAAAGCAATTTTGGCTTATCAGAACAGGAGCAAGGAAAGAAAAGTATTAAGAAAAAATACTTTTACCCTATTCTTTCAGGGAATCACTTGTTAAATTTCTCAGCTCCATGCAAACAAGTTAAAGGATTGATTACCCATAAAAATGCCCACTTTTCCTGCTCATAATTAAAGTTCAGGATGGGGAGGGGGGGAAACTGGCACAGAACAAATGGACCAAAGTAAGGGGTGAGGGGAGAGATTTTTAAAATTTAACCCAAGAGGAAAGGGATAATTTATTAAAATGAAAACTGTGAAATTGTCGGTACTTGAACTCTTCATGAAAACAAAAGATTTGGTGGGAAGAGGGATATCAAAGATTAGATACATATTACAGATAAAATGTTGAGTCCCACATTTCATTAGGTATTCACAGTATTATATTCCCAAATAATTTCTGGAAATAGTACACAGATGTTCAATGTCTTCCAAATTTTATATATATAATTTTTTTTTTTTTTTTAGACGGAGTCTTGTTCTGTTACCCAGGCTGGAGTGCAGTGGCATAATGTCAGCTCACCACAACCTCCACTTCCTGGGTTCAAGCGATTTTCCTGCCTCAGCCTCCCGAGCAGCTGGGACTATAGGCGTACGCCACCACGCCCAGCTAATTTTTCTATTTTTAGTAGAGACAGGGTTTCATCATGTTGGTCAGGCTGGTCTCGAACTCCTGACCTCATGATCTGCCCACCTCAGCCTCCCAAAGTTCTATATTAAATTTGTTAATACTGGTATCTAATTAAGGACATAGATTCCCCACAGACAGAAATATACTCAGCTACTGTCTTTTCTGGCAAATCCAATTTTATTTTCCAAGCAGTTGCACATATCTGTTATCCACTATACACTTTACTGTACATTCATATTACCAACTCCTTTACCATCGATGCCACACAAGAATGAATTAGAACAAACATTCCAAGTAACTTTGTAGCTATTAAAAGAGATCCTCAACTCTCAAGCACTTTCCACACCTTTTTACTTTATAAAGAAGTCAATCTGATTTAAGCTACTGGCATACTTATACATATATGACTCTAGTTCAGATACCTACCCTGTTCCGATGGGCATTGATTGATGCATAACGAACTGTCCCTCGAAACCCTGCCACAGCTCGAGGCTAAAACAAAGCCATGCAAAGAATAATAAATGAGCTTCAAATAGCAATACATTCAGCACACTTGAACCCATGAAGTAAATGGAAGAAACAACGTCCTTTATTGTCACCATAAAACATTATATAATTTCTAACTTTGAACTATGAAATTACAAGAAACTAAAGAGAATATCTCTAAATCACGCGTTTAAAAAAACACTGATAAATTTTTAATTTTCAGCCTAGTTTTTTCCTACCTATGTTTTAAAATACAGAGGCATTTATGACATCTATACAACTCTGTATATTAGAAAACATTTAATGCTTTCATATACCCATAATCATGATAAGCATCATAGTATATACATTAATATTCAGGTTCTGGATACAAATAAAACATTTAGATGGTGAGGAATCACTAAGCAAACTAAGATACCAAGTTCTTCATATCTTGGCTATTTCATTCAAACTCAATTCAAAGGTGGTGGCAACTTGTACCTTACCTTCATATATAATTCTTGTATTAAAAATTCAAGTTATTGGGAAATTAGTATGTGCCACATACTAGAAATAACACCAACACGAAAAATATATGATCCTCGTCCAATACGAGTCCTCCAAGAACTCAACTTAGAATAAAATCCAAGCTTTTTACTTGGCGTATGAGACTTTTCATAATCTGGCATTTGTCTTCTTCCATAATGGATTTACCATAGTTTCTTTTATGAACAATTTTGGTTTAGCTCAACACAGTGAACACTATTTTCTCTAGTTGGAATGCCAGCTCCTTGAATCCCTCCACTGGCTGGCTCTTCTACTCTATTTTAAAGCTTCTGCTCAAATGTCGTTTCCTCAAAAAAACTTTCCTTAATCACTGTAATCTAAAATACTACTCCCCCCATCTGTAGTGCCACTCTATTCTTTTACTCTGCTTTATTTCTTTCTTATAACACCTTTACTACACCCAAATCAATTTTATTTATATTCCTTTTTTTTTTTTTTTTTTTTTTGAGATGGAGTCTTGCTCTGTTGCCCAGGCTGGAGTGTAGTCATGCGATCTCAGCTCACTGCAACTCTGCCTCCCAGGTTCAAGCTATTCTTCTGCCTCAGCCGCCTGAGTAGCTGGGATTACAAGCGTGCACCACTACACCCGGCTAATTTTTGTATTATTAGTAGAGACAGGACCATACTGGCCCGGCTGGTCTTGAACTCCTGGCCTCGTGATCTGCCCGCCTCAGCCTCCCAAAGTGCTGGGATTACAGCTGTAAGCCACTGTGCCCGGCCAATTTTATTTATATTCTTACTCTCTTTATTGACCATTTGTTTAGACTTTAATTTTTTTTAAGAGATGAGGTCGCTCTGTGGCCCAGGCTGGAGTGCAGTGGTATAATCATAGTTCACAGCAGCCTCAAGTTCCTGGGCTCAAGTGATCCTCCTGCCTCAGCCTCCCAAGTAGCTGGTACTACTGGAGTATGCCACCACATAGAGCTAATCTATTTTAATTTGTTTATTGCCTGTCTTCTTTTAGTCCACGGAATTTAAACTCTGTGTGGGCAAGGTCTTTGTCTTGCTCATTTTACAAACATAGATACAGGCTCTGAGAGGTATGTAACTTGTCTAAAGATACAAAAATCAGTAAATAATAAAACCAGACATCAACTAAGGTCTGTCGACATTGTCTCCGTTCTACTGCTCCAATAGAATCAAGTCTGTACCCTGATGATTTTGTGGGTGGCACTGTAGCTCAATATGAAAACTGACAAACTTGAAAATGATCATAGCCAAACTTTCCATTAGTATAATTTTTGGGTTTTTTTTTTTCTTAAATAATTTCAAACTTTCCTCAATTAACATGTATTACTTTTGTAGTCAGAAAAGATGACAGTAAATGTTATTTTAAAAATCCTTACCAGAATCATTTGGTCATATGCTATTGCATAACATAAACAACCTATGTGTTCTTCCTCCACTGGCTCATTTTCGTAATCTGTGTTTAATCAAGTTAGCCATTTCACTTCTTCCTTTACTAAATACTTTTTCCCTTTATTTTTGTTTTGTGTTTAAGACAACTATTTTAAAATATTCTCTATTTAATGGCAAGTCTCAGTAATCACAAGTTCCTGCAATCTTTAAAAACTCCCCGTTATTTTCATTGACAATTACAGTCAGTGGATCTCAATATTTTCCTAAGACATCATGATTAACAGGAATACTTAATATTCTCAATTTGGTTGATGGAACTAAGGTTAGAGTTCTGTTTTTTAGAAGAAAATGTCTAAGAAAATATATGAAAGTCTACCATGAATCTTTTTTGGTAAATGACATTTCAGAGGTTGTACTTTTATTCATTAACTGACAAGAGCCTTCAGCTAACATAAATTTTTTTGTGTTATATAATTTTGCACAATTATTTTCATTCTAGTAACTGTCAGAATGAAAATCTCCAGACTTATTATCACATTCTGCAGCCTAGTCCACAGTTGATTGGGCATCTAGACTTCTCCCTGATGGATTCTAGCCAAGACAAGCCCAGGAGACTCTTTCTACTTAAGAGTTTCCATGGCCTGGCTCTGACCTTACTTCTGTCATGGAAAGGCTGAAATAGAGGTAAAGAAAAATCAGCTGTTTAGAGAAATCTTGACTTAAGTAGTCAAATAAATAATACCAGTTTGCATATTTAATTCTAATAATAAAAAAAGGAAATAATATCAGATCAAGGAAATTCAATTACCTTATTAAATGTAGTAAAGACAACTCAAACCCAACTGGGGAAAAACTGCCACATATGCAAATGATTCTAGTTTAAAGCAGATTATGATGAATACTATTAGTGAAGCACAATGAGATATAAACACTCAGGAGTGGTAAGGATTAGTTTGACGTAGTAGGAGGGAAGAAGGACAAGTCTTAAGAATAGGGAGCACTTTACAGGGTCTTGAAACAAATAATCTCTTGAAACTTCCTCAATTGATGGCACTTTGGCAATATTTATCAAAATTGTAAATGCATATATTCACTTTGTCACACAATTTCACTTCTGGAAATTTATCTCACAGATATACTTGTATTTGTACAAAAACAGTGGATATACAAAGTCATTCACTACCATCAGTGTTTGTGATAGCAAAAGATTAGTGCAACCTAAATGTCTGCCAATAGGAGACAATGATTAAATAAATTATAGAATGCACAAATAACGGAATACACTTTGAAGCTGCCCAAAAAAAAAAAAAAAAGGGGGGTGTGGCCAGGCACAGTAGTTCATGCCTGTAATTCCAGAACTTTGGGAGGCTAAGGCAGGAGGATCACTTGAGGCTAGGAGATCAAGACCAGCGAGGGTAACATAGAGAGACCCCATCTCTATAAAAAAAAAAATTAGCTGGGCATGGTGGCACACATCTATTGCCCCAGCTACCCACTACTTGGGAGGATGCAGTAGGAGCACCACTGAGCCATGGGTGTAGTGAGCTTCGATTGTGCCACTCCACTCCAGCTTGGGTGACAGAGCGAGACCCTATCTAAAAGAAAAAAAAACATAAAGAGGAAGTTCTATACACCAACATGGAAAGATCATCCGGATACACTGTCAAGGGAAAAAAATAAAGGTATAAAATGTATATCATGCTAGATTTTGAATCAAAAAGGGAAAAATAAGAATGTTCATTTGTATTTGTTGTATGTGAATACAGAAATTCTGGAAGAACACATTAAGAAGCTAATAACACTAGAGCCACCTAAAGATGAACATAGGGAGTATGGGTAAGAATCAGAGACAGTACAAGAAATGAGTAAATTTAGAATAGGCAGAGGTGAAATGGAGATTTATTTCACTGTTTACTTTTTAATTTCTTTTCAAGTCAGGTTTAATTAACTTTACTTTTAATTAGTGAGGTATAATTTACTTATAGTAAAATTCATACTTTACGTACACACTGTACTATGAGTTTTGATAAGATATAACATCATATAACGACCACCACAATTAAGATATCAAATAGTTCCATCACTTCAAGAAGTTTCCTTAATGCTCCTTTGAGTCAATCCCTCCCACTCCTAGTCTCTGACAACCAATGATTTCTGTCCCTCGTCAGCACTTAGTATTGTATGGTTTTTGTTTTAACCATTCTAATTGATATGTAGTGGTATCTTGCCAGGGTTTTAATTTGCATTTCCCTAATAACTAATGATATTTACCATCTCTTAATATGCCTATTTGCCATTTGTATCTGTTCTTTGATAAAATGTCTATTCAAATCTTTAGCCTATTTTTATTGTGTTGTTTTCTTTTTATTAAGTTGTATGAATTGTTTACAGATCCTGGATATAAATCCTTTATCAGATGTGCATTCTGCAAATATTTTTCCTCATCTGTGTCTTGTCTTTTCATTTGCTTAATAGTGTCTTTCAAAGAGCAGAAGTGTTTAGTTTTGATACATTTTTAATTCTTTAATTTTTGCATCACATGAATATATTACCTATTCAAAATTTATATTTGAAATATTTTGAAAGAAAAGTAAAGCAAAAAGTGAGAGTACTTAACAATCTATGAGCATTTTAACAATCTATGAGCATATTTTATTTGATACCTAAATATTCAAATGAAAAGAAAGAGAAAAAATAAATTGAAGGACTAACAGAATTACAATAGGAAAAATGAGATGCATTTTAGGTAAAAAGAAAATGGTGAACAATGCAAAGAGGTAGGAAAGTACTGTTGGTGTTAGAGAAAAATCTCTGGTATACTGTAGCAGACTGTGAGAGAAAATAACAGAAAAGCAGACTGAAGTCTTAAGGAAGGACTTAAATGTCAAATTAAAGCCAGGCATGGTGGCTAACGCCTGTAATCCCAGCACTTTGGGAGGCTGAGGTGGGTGGATCACGAGGTCAAGAGATCGAGACCATCCTGGCCAACATGGTGAAACCCCGTCTCTACTAAAAATAAAAATAAAAAAATACAACAACAACAACAAAAAAGGTCAAGTTAAGGTCTTCTTTAATTTGGTTTATAACATGTAGCTAACAGGAATTCATCAAATATTTTTAGGTTGGAAAGTAACATGATTGAGAAAATGCTCTGGATAGATGCTGACTCTGGTGGAAGTGTAACAGACAGACCAAAAGGAGAAGACAGACGAGTGAGGAAACTATTTTAACAATTAAAACAAGAAACAACAAAACTAGTACAAGGGCAGAAGCAGTGCGAATGTAAAGGAGGGAATGTATGTTAGAGACAGGATGAACTCCTAGGAGAATAAATCAAGAAAGAAGAGAATGACTCTAGGAATGAGCCCTGGCCTATTGCTAACAAAAGGGAAAGAATCAGGGAAAAAAAATGCAAGGAGAACTATGTAATAGAACTCCCAGTGGAATTAAGAAAATATCTCAATTCAGCTGAGATTCTGAAATACTAACAGAGAAAAGACTTTGAAATTTTTTCTTACGTAGGTTACTACAGTCCTAGGCACTGGAAGTTTCAGATGAATGGTTAGGAAGTAAGCAACAGGAGAAAACATGTCACTCCAAGAGCTTCGACACAAAGAGGCAGTGTGAGATGCCAGCTGAAGGGCTGAAACTGGGAAATGCCTTAAAAGCAGGACACATGCAAAAAATGAACAGGCAGATTCAAATCATCAGGTAAACAGAAGTTCAACTCTGAAATTATGAATCAAAGTATTGTAATATATATAGTTTAGGACTTCTTTGTCCCTCACAACCCAACTTAATGTAACTAATACATCTTAAAGGTGATAAAGAATGGAGGCTCTCAAAACCAGCTTCATAAACAACACGCTGGAGTAACAGATACACTCCATCATTCCCTCTATAATGCCTTCTGACTGATGGTCCTACACCACAAGATTGGTAAATAAATAAACGTTTATGTTTTGAGGAAGTTCCTTCATAGGGATAGAATAGTTTTGTATCTAGATTATGTTGTTGATGTCTTAGTTCATTTGTGCTGCTATAAAACAAGCTCACCCAACATGCAGCCCAGGATGGCTTTGAACACAACCCAACACAATTTCATAAACTTTCCTTAAACATTCTTTTTTTGTGATTTTTTTTTTTTTTAGCTCTTCAGCTATTGTTAGTATATTTTATGTGTGGCCCAAGACAATTCTTCTTCTTCCACTGTGGCCCAGGGAAGCCAAAAGATTGGACATCCCTGCTATAAAGGAATACCTGAGGCTAAAAATTTATAAAGAAAAGAGGTCTGTTTGGTTCACAGTTCTGCATGCAGGTTGTACAAGAAACATGGTCCAGCATCTGCTTCTGGTGAGAGCTTCAGACTGCTTCCACTCATGGTGGAAGGCAAATCAGAGGAGGCATGTGCAGAGGACACATGGTAAGAAAGAAAGCAAGAAGGTGAGTGAAGGGACTAGGCTTTTTTTAACAACCAGCTCTCATAAAAACAAAAAAAGTGACAACTCATGACCCCCCAACTCCCAAGGGAGAGGAGTGACCTATTCACAAGTGATCCATACCATGACCCAAACACTGGCCATTAGGCCTCATTTCCACCATTGAGAATCAAATTTCTTTTTCTTTTCTTTTTCTCTTTTTTTCTTTTGAGACAAAGTCTTGTTCTGCTGCTCAGGCTGGAGTGCAGTGGCATGATCTCAGCTCACCGCAACCTCCGCCTCCCAGGTTCAAGCAATTCTCCTGTCTCAGCCTCCTGAGTAGCTGGGATTACAGGTGCATGCTACCAGGCCTGGCTAATTTTTGTATTTTTAGTAGAGACAGGGTTTCACCAGGTTGGTCAGGCTGGTCTCGAACTCCTGACCTTGTGATCTGCCTGCCTCGGCCTCCCAAAGTGCTGGCATTACAGGCATGAGCCACCGCACCCAGCCAGGAATCAAATTTCAACATGAGATTTGGATAGGACAAACATTCAAACTACAGAAGTTCGTTATATGAATTTATCACATGAATCTATACATGTGATAAAATTTCATATACCACTCCACCCCTACCAAAACATGCAGGTTGAACCTGGTAAAATCAAACTCTATACTTGAGTTAATAATATCATACCAACATCAATTTCCTAGTTTTGGCAATGTACCATGATTATGTAAGGTATTATCACTGGGGGAAGCTGGATGAAGGTACATGGTAACTGTACCATTTTTGTAACTTCTTATGAGTCTTAACTATTTGAAAACAAAAAGACCTACAAAACAAAGAAAAATATAAAAAATGCTTAAAGTAATATGTCATGATTCCTTATCCTTAACGAATCTTTTCAATCAACAGACCAACTACTATTACATATTGATCAGCCAACAGAGTAATTACCGTGATAATAAAACAGTATTTGTTATGATGAGAACTCACAGACACAAAGGCAACAACAGACACTGGGGCCCACTTGAGGGTGGAGGGTGGGAGGAAGGAAAGGGGCAGAAAAAATAACTATTGGGTACTAGGCTTAGTACCTGGGTGATGAAATAATCTATATAACCAACCCCCATGGCGCAAGTTTATCTATATAACAAACTTGCACATGTACCCCCAAACCCAAAATAGAAGTTAAAAATAATAAAAGGACAATATACACCAAATCAGGGGGAAAAACAAAAGACAAACAAACAAAAAAACCAGTATTGGTTATCTGTAAACATTTTAAGGAAAATGATAAGCTTTAAAGGTATAGTTCATATAAATAAAATTGTAAGCTTTAAAGGTATAGTGCATATAAATAAAATTGTCTTTTTAAAAAAAGTAGAGGGAGGCCAGGCACAGTGGCTCACACCTGTAATCCCAGCACTTTGGGAGGCTGAGGAGGGCAGATCACCTGCGGTCAGGAGTTTGAGACCAGCCTGGCCAAGACGGTGAAACCCCATCTCTACTAACAATACAAAAATTAGTCAGGCATGGTGGCACATGCCTGTAATCCTGGCTACTCAGGAGGCTGAGGCAGGAGAATCACTTGAACCTGGGAGGCGGAGGTTGCAGTGAACCGAGATTGCGCCATTGCACTCCAGCCTGGGTGACAGAGCAACACTCCATCTCAAAAAAATAAAAATAAAATAAAACAATTTAAAAAGCAGAGAAGGCCAGGTGTGGTGGCTCACACCTGTAATTCCAGAACTCTGGGAAGCTGAGGCAGGAAGATCACCTGAGCTCAGGTGTTTGAGGCTACAGTGAGTTTTGATTGCACCATTGCACTCCCACCTGTACAACAGAGCAAGATCCTGTCTCTTTAAATAATAAGCATAATAAATTTAAAAAGCAGAGGGAAATATGAGAGGAATAGAGGGAGAGAGGGACTGGATAAAAAAAGTAGATTGGGTTACATTTATAAACTAAACATGAAGGTCTGTCATGGTAGCTATCTGCATCTGCTCCCTAACTCCCAAACAAGTACCTCAAGATCCGCATAAAAGAGAAGAAAGAAAAGAAAGAAACTAGTTATCGCAAAATAAAGAATGTGGGTTATGTCAACGACTGCACTGGCTAATATGATAGCCACTTAAAATTAAATGAAATTTATAATTCAGTTCCTGGGCCAGGTGTGATGTCTCATGCCTGTAATCCCAGCACTTCAGGAGGCTGAGGAGGGTGGATACCTTGAGGTCAGGAGTTCAAGACCAGCCTGGCTAACATGGTGAAACCCCGTCTCTACTAAAAACACAAAAAGAAATTAGCCAGGTATGGTGGCAGGCACCTGTATTCCCAGCTACTTGGGAGGCTGAGGCAGGAGAATCACTTGAACCTGGGAGGCAAAGGCTGCAGTGAGTCAAGATGGCACTACTGCACTCCAGCTTGGGTGACAGAGTGAGACTCCATCTCAAAAAAATAAAATAAAATTCAGTTCCTTATTTGCTCTGGCAACAATCCAAGTGCTCCATAGCCACATGTTGCTAGTGGCTACCATAAGAAACAGTATGGATACAGAACATTGCTGTCAACATAGTAAGCTCCATTTGTCAGTGCTGCTTGAAGAAGAAAAAGGGCTATGATCAGGAAAGGATGCACAGCATGTTTCTAAGGTAGAAATATGCCATTTCTTAACCTAGATGGAGGCCAGGGATGTTTGATTATTCTTCCTTGATTTCTTATAGTCTTCTGGAATATATATATAGCAAGACAAAATAAACAAAATAAAAATATAGATTTCTGTAGATAACATGACGGTATACCTAGACAATCCAAACAACCAATTCAAGTTTCCTGGCAATAAATAAATAATTGTGAAACAAATCTACAAAGTCAACTTTTGATTTTACATTAGTAGAACAATATGAGAAATTGTTTCAATCATAATCCAAAAAAGTATGAAATTAATTTCATACTTTTATTTTTACATTCATTTTTTATTTATATTTATTTTTTATTTATTATTAATTTCATTAAACCAAATCTTAAAGAAGCAGACAGACCCCAAAACAGACAGGAGCTGAGACTAAATAAGACTTGTGAATCTCAGACCAAATCAGTCCATTTACAAAACTGACAGAGTGACATCAATGTCTTATTTTACTGTTAAATTAAGTTTGGCCTAAAACTGCCTCTGTACGTGTTTTACAACTGGCCTAGAGGTTTCTCCATACATAATGATGGTAACCTAACTTGATGTGTAGACTATAAACTACTCTTGTAACAAATAGCCAAATCTCAACTAACCACAGGCAACCGACTGTCCAAAACAGATTCAAATAAGGCAAAATTGGTTACCAGCTGTAACCAATCCAGCTGTTTCTGTACTTCACTTACATTTTCTGTACTAATTTTACATTTTATGTTCATACATGTTATCCAACCATGTGGCAGCACCAAAGTCACTCTGACATATTCTCATTCTGGGGGGCCACATGATTCATAAATCATTCTTTGCTCAACTCAACTCTGTTAAATTGTTTGCCTAATGTTTTCTTTTTAACAAACCTAAAAGCCCTATCATAAATAGAGGTTGTGGTAAAGGGAACTGGGAGGAAATTCACTGAAGATACAGCCTAGAGAATAGCTGGGCAGGAGAGAACTAGGGGGAAAAGCTAGCTCAAAGACCTGACGTCAGAGCAATGATCAATCATCAACTTCAGAAACTATTCCATCTTAGAAGCCACAATTTGATTAAATTTGTTAGTCCAGATATTTATGCCCCCAAGATATTGTTATAAAAATAAAGTAACTGGCCTGCAATTAGTGAAGTTCAACAGCCAGACATGGCCAAGGAAAGGGCAGAAGTGAGCCTTACTGGTACCACTATCACCACAGCGTAACTGTGGTCATATCCAAAGACGCACCTCCCTGAAGAACAACAGCAGAGTCTTAACACCATGTGTATGGTTGGTGGGGAAGGAGGAGAATGGAATAGATTTCACTACAACGATCCTGTCAGCCACTAAACAAAAAATAACAAGCACTAGAAGGGGGAGACCAATACCCAAAGTTGCTGTAATATATTACCTAAAATGCCCAGTTTCCAACAAAAAATCATGAGGCATGCAAAGAAACAAGAAAGTATGACCCATACATAGGGGGTAAAACACAGAAACTGTGTGAGTGACCAGATATTGGATCTAACAGAAAAAGATTTCAAAGTAGCCATTATAGATATGTTTTCAGAACTAAGGGAGAGCTTGATTAAACAAGTAAAAGAAAATGTGACGACAGCGTTGCAGCAAATAGAGAATATCAATGAAGACAACTAAGTGGAAATTTGGGAGTTGAAAAGTACAATAACTGAAATAGAATTATAGTATGTAGAAAAGGTCTCATACTGCAAAAATGACCCCTAATCTCAAAGGGTCAAGCGGGTGTTCTTACTATAAGATCACTCTAAATCTCCCTCTAATGTACATTTTTTTAAAGCCACAAATTTCAATAATAAAATTCATTGTCATTCCATAATTTAATCATTAAATGTATATGGCACTTCTTAGATAACATCCATTAGGCTTTATTTTAAAAATAAAATCATTAGCATTATTTTAAAAGTGTGATACTGTAAATACCAGGGTAATTATCAAATATTTGATAATAATATGAAAAATCTTACTGGTCTGACGTCACCACAGGAATTGGTAAATTGTCGAGCCAAGCCAAAGTCAAGCATGTAACATTTCCTACATGTACTAGGAAAGCGACCCATAGCGAAGTTCGACTAGAAAAATAAGGAAGGAAAATATATACATTCTTATAATACTTAGTCTTTACATTTTACTATTCCTACATTTTAAGTCTTCTTCTAGTTAAGCTGTATATAACACACATGTTCCAAATATACTATTATAGTCAATGACATTTAGAAGATATTAAAATATGATTTTGTTTTGGGTTCTATTAATGCCTAATATCAGGTAAACTTTGAGCAAAAAAGAATGTAAGTGACTAAGGTTGCACACACGACAACATTAACTAGACTTGGAAATCTAAGTTATTGAAATTCTAGTCTAAGTTAATGCCTAAATGACAACCCAACCCCTACTTAAAAAATAGAAATTTTAAAGAATTTCCTATAAACATCATAAAGCTGAATTTCACTAAGTCCAAAATTAAAATACAATTTATAGAAACATTTCAAAACTGACTTAAGAAAAATATACTTTGTATTCTTTCCCTAATGAAAATCAGTGTAATATTAAATGACTACAAATGCAAACATAAGTATGTAAGTAAGAGGACTTGTGGAGGTAAAAGAAAAATTGTTACCAAAATTGTCATTTAAAAAAAAATATATTGTTCTACTTAGCTTTCTGATAAAAAATAGAAACCCTTCCAATCACCATGGTTCTCAAATAATGATGCATAGAAATAGATTGACTCCACAATATTAAATTTAGTTAGCATTTTCATGTAAACTAATTTTAGAAGTCATGTAACAACAGATGGTTATACTTTTCAACTGTACCAACATATGATAAATTTATAGTAAATACAGTATATCAGAAATGGGTCACTTCACCTAATGAATAATCAAACACAGAAAAGGACAGAAAAGCCTATTTCACAGTTATGGAAATGACTATTTCTAAGAAAAACAGATTAGCAAATAAAAGCCCAACTATATTTCCATAGTAGCACTCAGGAGAAAACTAAGGTCTTTCACAGCTGATGATTTCTTATAAGTAGAACTTTTGACTTAACAAATACTTCAAGAACACAGTATGAACAACTAAAAGCAACATATATAATTTTTTAACTAATATATATATATAAAAGAAACCAGGGAATAATGCCAATTTAGGCATAAGGCTAAGTAACTGGTAATGTTAGCACACATAATAATAGTCAAACATAAAGCTTTTTTAAGAGACAGGGACTCGCTATGCTGCCCAGGCTGGCGTGCAGTGGCTATATACAGGAGGGATCATAGCTCACTCTAGCCTCCATCTCCTGGACTCGAGAAATCATCCTGCTTCAGCTGCCTGAGTAGCTGGGATTATGGGCATGTGCTACTGACCCAGTCTCATTTTTTATTTTCATTGTATGAGAAAAGCTCCTGAAAACAAGTTGTAGTTTGTAATTATCACTTAAAAAATTAAGAGGTAAGTTGTATTTTTGCTTCCAGGTCTCTACAGAAATGAAAATATTACCTTGTATCTAACCACAGCAAATACACAAAGCTACATTTGTAATTTATTGTGTCCCATCATAACATTAAGAGTATCAAACTCATTCTGTGCTCTGGATAGAAAAGGCCCCTACCGGTTTGATGTCTCGGTGCAAGAATCCTACAGAATGAATGCTTTCTATAGACTCCAAAATTTGTCTACCCAGCCGGAGAGTAGTACTAATGGTGAATGTGCCTCGGGACTGGCTACGGCGAAGATCTGCCAGATTACGACCCTGTGGAAATCAAACAAACACTTTCAAATACAGTACTAAAACTATGTTACAAGAGAAGACTGGGAAATCACTCACTTGCCATTGAAAAAGTTTTCAGTAAAACAGAAAGAATTCTTTTTTTCTTTCTTTGAGATGGAGTTTTGCTTCTGTTGCCTAGGCTGAAATGCAATGGCACAAGCTCAGCTCACTGCAACCTCTGCCTCCTAGGTTCAAGGGATACTCCTGCCTCAGCCTCCTGAGTAGCTGGGATTACAGGTGTGCGCCACCATGCCCAGCAACTTTTTGTATTTTTAGTAGAGACGGGGTTTCACCATGTTGGTCAGGCTGGTCTCGAACGCCTAACTTCAGGTGATCCACCCACCTCGGCCTCCCAAAGTACTGGGATTACAGGTGTGAACTACCATACCCAGCCAACAGCAATAATTTTATTCAAATTGTGATCCTCTCACTCAACAGATGTCTTAATCATATGAATGTTTCAGACAAATTTTAGAATAACCAGTTTTTTAGCATATCATGTTTCTGATTCATCATGTTTCTCTTTATCTCTGATGTCATAACAAAAAAGTCTTGATTATTTAAAATGTAAGTAATCAAGTACGTAATTAATATACACTAAATTTATATTTATTTAAAATATGTGATCAAATATATACAATGCATACACACATACACACACACACAGAGCAGTAATTCCTCATTACTGCCTAATACATACTCTCATACAAGCTACTTAACTTTCCTGAATCAGTTTCCTCATAAAAACAAGCTAATAAAATCTACCTCATAGAGCTCTGTGAGGATTAAACAAGACCTATGTAAAGTTTTTTTGTGTGTTTTTAATTTTTTTTTTAATAGAAATGGAGTCTCACTATGTTGACCAGGCTGGTCTCAAACTCCTTGCCTCAAGTGATTCTCCCATCTTGGCCTCCTGACATGCTGAAATTGCAGGTGTGAGCCACCGTGCCTGGGCCCATATAAAGTTTTTAGAATACTCTGGTACACAACAGGTACTCAACAAATGCTAACTATTGTTATTATGACCAAACATTATATGACAAACATTTAATTTACTTGTAGAAGTATAAAAAAGCAATGACTACATCCAGCCTCTGCCATTCATGATTGCACTGATGCCTCCCAGTACCCTAAATAGAAGTTGTTCCTGTGCCTGTTTTACAGATAAGAAAACTGAGACTCAAAGAGGTTAAATAACGTTAACCTGTTAATGTAAAGCTGTTTTTCAAATCTAACTCTGTCTGACTTTAAAGTGTTCTTTTACAGTCCTCTTTCACAGAGCTTTTCTACAGGCTTTTTCGTGATGGTGCTCCACCAAAGTTACTTGTTGCTTAGGCAACAAACCAGTAGTATGAAAAGGAGAGCAGGAAAGAGCAGGACCATGGCCCTGCAGTACTACCTCCCAAAGAAAAGACTGGCTCTCTGATCACAAGGGGATTTAAATATCTCAATCTCTCTGTTCCCCAAATTTTATAATATATGTTTAGGGGCACCATGCCACTAATACCATCACTTCATTTAAAGATAACTGATTCACTTTTGAAAAGTAATAAATTCTTAGATTAATATCATTCAAAATAAAATACAAAGTATTCCTCATCAAGTAACCTAACAGTTTAAAAATTGCATATCTTCTTTTTTAAATGCAGCTTTCTCATAATATAAATTAGTTGGAATTTATCTTAGTTATCATTTTTAATGGTGAGGAAATTTGTTGTTCCCCATCCTCCTAGCAAATGTAAAATAAGTGGCCATCTACAACAGCGAATTGTATAACCATGTGAGAGTACCTAATAACTTTTATTAGTATTTCAATAGTTTTTTTATTCAAAAATCAAAATTTTGATTGCTGAAAATATACCTAAGATAATACTGAAACTTTATTTGCAAACAGCTTTCACCACAAAAACTTTCAAAAGGAAATCAATTAAGTTTGATTTATGACATTAGTAATACTTTAAAAGATTTAAATATTTTAAAATATAAGCCTAACATATCAACTCACAAAATCAGAGAAGGTAAATACAAGACTGATAAGAGTATAGGGTAAAGTGTTATTAACATGGTAAAAACATGCAAGTACCCATTAAATTATACTTTAAAGTAAATACTACCAATGAATTATTATTTGTTACAAAGAAAAATTGTAAACAACCTATGGTTATGCATGGTTTTACTTTATCCATGGTTTTACTTTACTGGTTCCAGTTACCCACAGTCAACCATGGTCTGAAAATATTAAATGGAAAATGCCAGAAATAAACAGTTAATAAGTTTCACATTACAGGCCATTCTGAGTAGTGTGAGGAAATCTCACACCATCCTGCTCCATCAGGCCCAGGACGTGAATCATCCCTTTAGTCCAGCATATCCACATGTTGTTACCCGCCCATTAATCACTTAGTGGCCCAATCAGTTACCAGATGTCTAGGGTTCAGTATGATCTGTGGTTTTAGGCATCCACTTGGAGCCTTAAAAAGTATCTCTTCAGATAAGGGGGTACTATTATAAGTACATCAATAAATGAATAGTTACATAAATAATGGTACAGTCATCTTACTGACTGTCAATCAAAAAATGAAGAATCAAGAACTTAGGAACACAAACAAGAAACATCAAACACTGGTGTCTACTGGAGGGGGAGGGTGGAAGGAGGGAGAGGAGCAGAAAAGATAACTATTGGGTACTGAGCTTAATACCTGGGTGACATAATATTATGTACAAAAAAAAACCCCATGACACATGTTTATCTAGATAACAAACCTTCACATATATCCTCAAACCAAAAATAAAAAAATTTTTAATAAAATATGTCTCAAGCCACCATAGTTTGTTTTAAAAAAGGAAGAAGAATATATATAGTAATGTGGAATGAATAAAAGAAGTTCATTTCTCTATAAATTTATAAGATCTCAATAAAAATGCAAATGAATTTCTAAATTGAAGATCTGAAACATACCCAAAAGGAGAAAAAATAATATAATGAACCTTCGTGTATCTACTAGTCACCCAGAATTAACAATTATCAATTCATGACCAATCTTGTTTCATCTACTATTCACCTCCCCATCCATATCCTCTCCCCTCCCACCCACACATACTGAATTATTTTCATGTAAATTCTAATCATACAATTTCATCTATATACATTAAAAAGTGTAGACCAGGTGTGGTGGCTCACATCTATAATCCCAACTCTTTGGGAATCCAAGGCAGGAGGATCACTTGACCCCGGGAGTTCAAGACCAGCCTGGGTAACATACTGAGACCTCACCTATACAAAGCATTAAAAAATTAGCTGGGCATGGTGGCACACACTTATAGTCCCAGCTACTCAGGAAGGTGAGGTGAGAGGATCACTTGATCCCAGGAGGTAGAGGCCACCACTGTGCTCCAGCCAGGACAAGACCCCATCTCCCAAAAAAAAAAAAAAAAAAAAAAAAAAAAAGTGTATAAAAGGAAAGAGATTAAAATATAAGTAGAAGTTATTAGCAATTATATCATTGTAGATTTGAATTAGAAACATCAATATGAACCATGGCATACTTTCTCATTCTTTTTAAATGTATTTCTTAAATCCATCCACTTGAAAATAATTAAAAATGACCAACGCAATTTCAACAGACACCCACATCATCCAGACTTTGGTCTCTAAACATCATTTCCCATTACAAGGAACCAAGGTTTAATGGAGAAATGAATGGGTGATTCCAGATCTGGAGTATAAAGCATACAGAATGAGCCTGGTACATAGTGTTGCACCAAAAAATAAGAATGCTATCAAAGACTCTGCAGCCTAGTCCTAACATCCTAACAAAATGAATCCAGATCCAACTTGAAGGAGGCCTTTGTAGCAAAAGATGAGACAATTTTAATATTTAAAAAGCTGTAGGCCAGGCACAGTGGCTCATGCTTGTAGTCCCAGCACTTTGGGAGGCCAAGGTGGGTGGACTGCTTGAGGCTAAAAGTTCAAGACTACCCTGGCCAACATAGAGAAACCTCATCTCTACCAAAAATACAAAAATTAGCCAGGTATGGTGGTTCATGCCTGTAATCCCAGCTACTCAGGAGGCTGAGGCAGGAGAATTGCTTGAACCCACTAGGTGGAGGTTGCAGTGAGCCAAGAACATGCCACTGCACTCCAGCCTGGACAACAGAGTGAGATTCTGTCTCAAAAAAAAGAAAACTGCAATAATTGAAAGACATCAAACATGTTAAATCCATGAATTTATGGATTTATTATATAGTTATATAGTTATTATATAGTTATATAGTTATATGTTTATATTAGAGAACCAATTCATTATTCTAAAAGCTGATAAAATATTCAAGTTGTAGTCCTAGCTTTCCTATATAAAATATACTTGACAACAACCTAATAGTGAATACAGGGTTTTTAAAGAAGAATTCTAGCTAATAAAAGAAGGAAAAAAATGATACAACACTGTATTTGCAACCCCCATTAAAATAACGGATGATGATTACAAATGGGTTGATAAAACCATTAGGAGAAAAACCACTGGTAACTTTAAAATGGATGGACCAGGCTGACAAGGCCTGCACCCACTGACCAATCTTAACATCACTACAAGGGAGACAACCAGACACTGCCTCCTGATGTGATGCAAGAGGAAACATACAACCGACCTCTAAAGTATCCTGACAAAGTAAAACAAAACTGGAATCTTATATCATCATCAATTTATAGAAAATACAGGTGACAGAAATACATATTAAAAATGACAGGGAAACAACTGGCAAAATCCAGAATATGGTAACTTGTACACATCAAATTCCTCCATTTTTATCAATAACAATAAAGACAACAAAAAGAAAATTGCAAGAAAATAAAACACAGAGGGAGAGCCAATAGATTAAAAGAGGCTTAAGAGATAAACAATGTGTGAACCCTATTTGGAACCCAATTCAAATAAACCAAATGTAAAAAAAAAAATTTAATAAAATATTTGTAAAAAAATGAAAACGTAAAAAGGGTTTGGTAATTATTCGATTTTTAATGGATTTATAATATGTATTTTGGGTAAAATAAGTAAAAAAAAGTTATTAAAGAGATGGACAATCAAGGAAATCTGAACACTGGTTTGATATTTATGCTATTATTAAGGAATTATTATTAGGTATTGTGGTTAACTTAAGACAAAAAAAGAGTTCTGGTCTCCTAGAAATGTATATATAAATAAAATATGCCTTGGATTAGCTACAGTTTTGGGAGGGATAGGAGAAAGAGAAAATACCTGAAACAAGATTCGCCATACACTAATAGTTGTTGAAGCTGGGTAACAAGTAGATGGATGCAAATTATACTATTTTCTCTACTTTGTGCATGTTTAATTTTTCCCATAATAGAAAGTTTTTAAAAGGTACTAGGTGTTAGGCAATCTAGATCTACAGTTGTACTGGTTATAGAACTTGAAAAAATGTTTTGTACCTCTGTAGTTGATATACTTATCACAATATATCACCCTTTGGCTATACTAGATGCTCATATAAAGCTTCAATGGTGACAAAATATTAGATGAGACCTGGCCAAAGTCTTTCAAGGGGAATTGAGAAAAAAAACCATGTACAACTGCTTGAGCTCTGTAAGATTTTAAAAATCATTTTAATGGCAAATAGAATTTCTACTACAGAGATAGGGTTGATCTTTAAAAATTTCTAAGGCAGATATTATATAATTGAATCAGCAGGAGGAAAACAACAAGTTTAACTTATGAGTAAAGAATTTATAGTTTTTAGAATAAATTAGGACTATCTGTGGGAAGCTGAATACATGGAGGAGACCCAGTAGTTATCTTCCATATGTCAAATAAGAGAAAATATGCTCTAGCAATTATACCAGCTTTAGCCTAGTTCCAAAGCAAGTCAACCAGAAACTGTACAGATGGGAGTTTAAATGGGTTAACTTTCTTATGAAAGGAAAAAAATAAAGCATGCAATTCAAATGGAGAGGTTCTTAGACAAGTCCATAAGAACTTGCCAAAGGACACAAAGGCCATCATTGCCTAATACACACCAGTTTCTTAGGTTTCCCAGTACCAGGAGTTTTCCCATTTACAGAAAGTCAGATTTAGGTAAGTGCAAGAATGAAAATGAGTATATGCTAAGACTGAGAGAGACTCTGCAGGCTAAAGGAAAAAAGTTGCTTTCTATAATTCTCCAGTCAGTAGTAATCTGAGACAAAACGAACAGTTTTCTCCTATTACTGCCTAAAGAATACTGGCTTCAAGCTTCCACCAAGGTTTAACACCCATCAAGTAACTTAGTACCAGACAAATCACAAACCTCCTTGAGACTCAGCCTCTCCACATGCAAACAAGAATAAAACTTGTTCTCTCCTCCTCATGGGGGTATAGTGAGGATCAAATGAGATGTACGATAAATCCAGATGAAAACTATAAAATGTCACACAAAAAGTTATATTACTAGCCAAAATGAGAGAAAGCAGAATCCAAATTAATTACCTAAAAAGGTTCAGAGGCTGGGTGTGGTGGCTGACATCTGTAATCCCAGGACTTTTGGCCAAGGTGGGTGGATCGCCTGAGGTCAAGATTTTGAGACCAGCTTGGCCAGCATGGTGAAACCCTGTCTCTACTAAAAATACAAAAATTAGCTGGGCATGGTGGGGTGCACCTCCAGCCTGGGTGACAGAGCAAGACTCTGTCTCAAAAAAAGAAAGAAAGAAAGAAAGAAAGAAACAGATGCCCAAAACGAAGTTTGCTTAAGGTGAAAAGAAATACTGAGAATTCTAGATCTAGGCAGCAAGATCAAGATGAAATATGGCTTCTAAGCTCTGAGGGTGACTACAGTTCAGGGTGTGTGTGTGTGTGTGTGTGTGTGTGTATGGGTGTGTTCAGGGGCAGAGGTAATGTCAGAGAAAACAAAATGGTTTCCCTCTTCTCCCCACTGTAGCCATTATTCCAATATTCCTGTTCTGAATTTCTTTCCTCTGCTCTCTTGACCTAACTCCACTGCCATCTAAAGAACAGGAAACAGGCTGCAGTGGCTCACGCCTATAGTCCCAACATTTTGGGAGGCCAAGGCAAGCAGAATGCCTGAGATCAAGAGTTTGAGACCAGCCTGGCCAACGTGATCAAACCCCACCTCTACTAAAAATACAAAAATTAGCCAGGCATAGTGGGGCATGCCTGTAATCCCAGCTACTTGTGAGGCTGAAGCAGAGAATCGCTTGAATCTGGGAGGGGGAGGTTACAGTGAGCCAAGATTGCACAACTACACTCCAGCCTAGGTGACAGAACAAGACTCCATCTCAAAAAAAAAAAAAGAATAGGAAACAGAGTTATGTTACTGATGAAAAAAGAAAAAAGAATGGCATTTCTCCTCTATCTCAACTACTGCTTAAAGTTTCAAATAGTCAAGACTGGTACTTGCTATAGTTTTTCTTTTTCAATACTTATTTTAGGTTAGCGGGTACACATGTAGGTTTGATAAACAGGCAAACTGTGTGTCACTGGGGTCTGGTGTGCAAATTATTCTGTTACACGGGTAGTGAGCATAGTATTCAATAGGTAGTTTTTCAACCTTCATCTTCCTTCTTTGCTCCACCCTCAATGTAGGCTATCGTTCTCCTCTTTGCGTCCATGTGTACTCAGTGTTTAGCTCCCACTTACAAGTAAGATCATGCAGTATTCGATTTTCTATTCCTGCATTAATTTGCTTAGGATAATGGCCTCCAGATGCATCCATGTTGCTGCAAAGGACATGATGTTGTTCATTTTTACAGCTATGTAGTATTCCGTGGTATATATGTATCACATTTTATTTTTCTTTTCTTTTTTTTTTGAGACAGAATCTTGCTTGTTACCCAGGCTGGAGTGCAGTGGCATGATCTCAGCTTACTGCAACCTCCACCTCCTGGGTTTAAGCAATTCTCCTGCCTCAGCCTCCAGAGTAGCTAGGATTACAGGCATACACCACCACACCCACCTAATTTTTGTATTTTTAGTAGACACAGGGTTTCACCATGTTGGTCAGGCTGGTCTTGAACTCCTGACCTCGTGATCCACCCACCTCGGCCTCCCAAAGTGCTAGGATTACAGGCGTGAGCCACTGGACCCAACCATTTTCTTTATCCAGTTCATCACTGATGGGCATATAAGGTTAATTCCATGTGCTTGCTATTGTGAATAGTGCTGTGATGAACATGTGAGTGTATGTGTCTTTTTGGTAGAATGATTTTATTCCTTTGGGTATATACCCTATAATGAGATTATTAGGTTGAATGGTAGTTCTGTTTTAAGTCCTCTGAGAAATTTCCAGACTGCTTTCCACAGTAGTGGAACTAGTTAGCATTCTCACCAGCAGTGTATAAGTGTTTTCTTTTCACCACAATCTCACCACCATCTGTTATTTTCTGACTTTTTAATAATAGTCATTCTGACTGGTGTGAGCTGGTATCCCACTGTGGTTTTGATTTGCATTTCTCTAATGATATATGCTTTTTGACCTCATATATGTCTTCTTTTGAGAAGTCTAATTTCAAACTATACTACAAGGCTACAGTAACCAAAACAGCATGGCACTGGTACAAAAGCACACACAGAGACCATTGGAAGAGGTTACAGAACCCAGAAATAAAGCTGCACACCTACAATCATCTGATCTTCAACAAAGTCAACAGTAACAAGCAATGGGGAAAGGACTCTGTATTCAATAAAAGCTGCTGGCATAACTGGCTAGCCAAATGCAGAAGACTGAAACTAGACTCTTTCATTATATATAAAAATCAACTTAACATTGATTAAAGACTTAAATGTAAGACTTAAAACTATAAAAAACCCTAGAAGAAAACTTAGGAAATATCATTCTGAACACAGGCCCTTGCAAAAGTTTATGATAAAGTCTCCAAAAGCAATTGCAGCAAAAACAAAAATGACAATTGGGATCTAATTAAACTAAAGAGTTTCTGCACAGCAAAAGAAACTGTCAACTGAGTAAACAGACAATCTAAAGAATGGGATAAAATATTTGCAAACTATGCATCTTAACAAAAGTCTAACATCTAGAGTCTATAAGGAAATTAAACATATCAACAAGCAAAAAACAATGCAATTTAAAAATGAGCAAAGGAAATGAACAGACACTTCTTCTATGGTTTGAATGTGTTCCCCAAAGTTCATGTGTTGGAAACTTAATCCCTAATGCAATAGTGTTACAAGGTGGGACATTTAGGAGGTGATTAGGTCATGGGAGTTCCTAACTCATTGATGGATTAATGTCATTGGTGTCGAAGTGGGGTAGTTATCTTGGAAGTAGTTTCCTGATAAAAAGGATAAGCTAGGCCCCCTTCTTCACCTTCCTTGCTCATGTGCATACTTTTTTGCACTTTCAGCTTCTACCATGAAATGATACAGCAAGAAGGCCCTTGCAAGATGTGGGTCCTTAGATCTTGGATATTCCAACCTCCAGAATGGTAAGAAATAAATCTCTGTTCTTTATGCATTACTCAGTCTTGGGTATTCTGTAGCAGCACAAAACAGACTAAGAAATACTTGAGAATACAAATGGAAAACAGGAATCCCTAAGGTAATGAAGGTGGAAGAGACAAGATTCACATTATATCCCCTCATCCATGCAAGAATCGAAAACTGCAAAATGACAATCAGTAAAGATACAGTCAACTCAAATAGCTGACAGAGATGGTTATTTCATTTTTGGAAAATCTGTAGCAAGCCTGTTTAAATAAAGTTCCATTTACACAGTATAAAACATTCTCGCATGGTAGTAAGAATGCTGTTACTTTTATTTGCATTCACTGTAATCGTTTACTTTGATCAAAACCGAAGGATTCAAAGATAGGTTTTCAAGGTAACCTACCTGCAACTGCATGACCACATAGTTGAATCGATCATTCCTCCCACAGCCAATAAATCTACAAACATGGTCTTTCCCTGGATAAAAAAAAAAAAAAAAAAAAGAAAACAGTGGAAAAGAATATACTATGGTTTCTCTTAAAAAAAATAATTTGCTTTTCTGTATTTTATGATTGAATATAAAACACATCTTGAGAATCTTAAGGATAGAAAACTTATATTATTCATATTTTCTACCTACCTCCTCTCCTCCCAGGCACTGTACTATTACTTCTTGTGTTCAAATAAATGAATATTTTAATAAATCAATAAACAAATTAATATATAAATGAGGAAACAAATGTATGGTAATTTATTTAGGGAGGAAAAGATTAAGTGGTCAATTCAGATCAATCTGCACAGATATAATACATATGAAGCCACAGGACAGCAATAAACAAGAACTATGTTAGGAATATAAACCCTGAATTTTAAATATGTTATGGTACTCACTGTTATGACTTCAGCAAGACAGACAATCTTTCTGGGCCTCACTGATGTGGATTAGCCCAGTGATTTTCAACCTGAGTTCCAGCTGAGAAACCCAAAATAGTGCTGGCACAGAGGGGAGCGGGGGTACAGCAGAAATCTGATTAAAGAAAAGCATGCAAAGACCCCCAAAAAGAACGGAGCCACATGTATAGGTTAGCGCTTTTCAGCCCTGGCTACTTAACAAAATCATCTGGAAAACTTTATTTTTGTTTTATGACACCACTGACCCAAAGGCAGTAGAAAACTTTTTAAAGATTCCTAAGTTCTATATTGATTCAGAATCTGTGGAAAAAGAGACAGAATATGAGCTTTTCAAAAATTGGTTGTTTTTTATTTTTTTGAGACAGAGTCTCACTTTGTTGCCCAGGCTGAAGTGCAGTGGCATGATCTTGGCTCACTGCAACCTCTACCTCCTGGAGGGCTCAACTGATTCTCCCACCTCAACCTCCTAAGTAGCTGGGACTACAGGTGTGTGCCACCACACCTGGCTGATTTTTGTATTTTTTGTAGAGACGGGGTTTTACCATGTTGCCCAGGCTGGTCTCAAACTCGGGGGCTCAAGTGATCTGCCCACCTCAATCTCCCAAAGCGCTGAGATTACAGGCATAAGCCACTGTACCTGGCCTCAAAAGTTATTGGCCTACGGGTGCAGTGGCTCATGCCTGTAATCCCAGCACTTTAGGAAGCTGGGCATATCAAGAGGTCAGAAGTTTGAGACCAGACTGGCCAAGATGGTGAAACACCGTTTCTACTAAAAATATAAAAATTAGCTGGGCATGGTGGCTGGCGCCTGTAATCTCAGCTACTCGGGAGGCTGAGGCAGGAGAATCACTTGAACCCGGGAGGCTGAGGTTGCAGTGAGCCGAGAACACACCATTGCACTCTAGCCTGGGGCCTGGGCAACAGAGCAAGACTCCATCTCAAAAAAAACAAAAGGTTCTTTAAATGATCCTAAAGCAGGTAGGCATGGATAGATATTTGAAAACTACCACAGGGTAATGAGAAGTAACAAAAAGATTTTAAGATAAAGAATAACATACTGAACACTGTGGCGGCAATGAGGAGAGCAGACTACAAAGGGGAGTCTAGTGGAGAAGGTCACTCTGGGGATAGTTACAACAGCCAGGAGAAAGAATAAGGGGACTAGAGAAAGATAAAATAAGATAAATCTGACCGATATTAAAGATGGAGTTTTTTACTAGAATTGGTAAAATTAAATGAAAAGTTGTACCAAAGTAAAAGAATACAGTAGGTTGTATAGATTTTAAGAGATATTAAAATACTGACTTTGAGGACAATCAATTGAATTCAGCAGACATTGTAAGTTCAGGCCTGGCGCTGAGACCAAAAGGCAGAGCTCCAGATGCATTAGTGAGGAACCATCAGTTCATGGACAATAGATGGAAGATTGACAAGTGAAAGAATAAAATATAAGAAGAAACTTAAGCAAAGCACATAATTTGGAAAATGTAACATTATTATTATTTTTAAGACAGGGTCTCACTATCTTGCCGAGGCTGGTGTCAAACTCTGGGCTCAAACAATCCTCCCACCTCAACCTCCCCAAGTGCTGGGATTATAGGTGTGATCCAACATGCCCACCCTAGAAAATCCAACATTCAAAGCATGAGCAAAAATAAGAGTCCCTCAAGGAAATAGAGTAATAGCCTGAAAGATAGGAGGAAACTGAGAGACGGGTATCACAGAAACCAGGGGAGAACATTTCATGAAGACAGAAGTGGACACTGACAAGTATATAGAAAGGCTGAGAAGTACTAATACAAACAGGAAGTCATTAGTGAGTCAAGGGGCAGAAGCCAGTTTATAATGGGTTAAAGAGTAGATGGAATATGAAATATCAGGGCAGACAGCCTTTGAAGGAGCTTGCTTGAAAGTAAGAAAAAAAAAAACTTGAAGATGAAGATTTGGTAGACTGATGAAACACTCAGAAAAAAATTTGCCTCCTAACTGACTTCAAATAAAAATATGACTAAGACTCAGCAAAGCCAGGTGCAGTGGCTTCACCTATCATCCCATCTACTTGGGAAGCTAAGGTGGGAGGATTGCGTGAGGCCAGGAGTTTGAGACCAGGCTGGGCAACATAGCAAGACCCCTTTCCTTTAAAAAAAAAAATCACTCATTTTTTCGCACCTGTGTTATCTATCAGTTACAACATTGCTCTTTCATTCTCTATGTTTTTGCTTAAAAAAAGGGTTATAAGCTAGGAAGAATGGGTACAATGGAGAACACAATTAAACAAAAAATGTTCTTGGCCAGGCACAGCATACACAGTACATGTTGACCACTTAAAATATTTTATATATATTTGCAAAACTGTGTTATCTATTAAATTGTCGTAAGAATGAAAGGATAAAATGATTGTCAATTAGCAACTTACTCTTGTCCTCAGCTTCAAAGAAACAATAAAAAATAAGTTACATAGTGTTTTCCTTGTATTACTCATTCCCTAAGACTCTCCTTTTCTATCATGCAACATTTAAATACAGTATCTTTAGTAAGATATTTCAATTATCTAAAAGTAAAACACCATGTGGAGGCTAAAACAACTCCATCTTGGATATTAATCTGCCATGTTGACTTCCGATTAACCCCAGTTCCAGGAAAGCCTCTAAGATGTCCAGTTTATCTACTGTTCCTTGTGTAAGAGCACATACTTACCAAAAATCCCGCCCTTACGTCAAAAAAGAAAACAAAACAAAACAAAACCTTGACATAATTATACTTCAGTTGTCCTACGCATCCCCCTAAAGCATGTATCCTTCAAGGGGATATATATGGTATTTAGGCCCTGGGTCTAGGTGACAATAGTGTGGGAATCCACCATCTTGTCTTGCTACTGCCTGAGCCATAGACATGGCTTCTGCTTCTAAGACCCTATTAAATATTTCTTTCTGAGGAACTGGATATTTCAGCCACTGTCTATGGCCTCTCAGCTTTCTTGGACTTCAGGCAAGTTTGCACTGACCTACCCATCGTGGAACATACCATATTAAATCCAACTCCTGTTGGAGTGCTGCTTTTAAAATAACTCCAAAGTTACACCGAAACACAATTTATCTTCATACTAAAACCACCTTACTTTTAAAAAGAAAAAAATGTAGATATTAAATAAACTGTAGATCCATTTATTGAATAATTGAAACACAAAGCCAGCAGCAAATATTCTAGGATTCATAAGTATATCTTCATTGCTTTTATGAGTTCTTATCTCACACTTCATGACATAGTGTGTTGCTGCTCTTCCATTTTACACATATATGCAAATAATGAAACTACTAAATAAAATTAGTTCAATAAAAATATACAAATTTTTGGAAGCATGAAGAAACTTCAATTAAATTGGAACAGTAATTCTTCACTACCACTTATAGCAAGTGTTAAAACTTTTATAATAACTACACAGTGAAGTATCACTCCATGAGTACAGGGACCTTATCTATCTTGTTCTGGTACTGAAAACACTTTTGCAAAAACTGTAACAGTGAGAGACATCTAACATAGCTGACTCCATCTTGCTTTTAACCTCACAAGCTAACTGCCTTTGCTCATCCCTACATACAGGCCAAGCTGACTATGGGAGGAACTTAGTTTATAGTTCCAACTTTAAAGCAAGGATGATAATAGCCCTTTCTCAAAACTAACTCTTTGTTTGGGGACAGAAAGTGCCATTGTAAAACTAATGAAATACCACAAACAGAATTATGGCAGGGACCTGAATTCTGTTAAGGTTTAGGTATAGTTAATAATAACTGGTCATTGTTTCCTAACTTGCCTTTTTGTAACTGCCTACTACTCAGGAGTCACCAGCTGGTGGTTATAAGATTTGCAGCTTCTCAATTGTCCCTACTGGTAACATTGCTATTGTGAAACCTAAGACTGGTGTTTGAGATATTTTTTAGCCTTTGCAGTGGACCAACTGATACCACCCTGGGTGTCCCTCACCCAGGAAATGACTCAGCACATGAAGACAGTTTAAATATTCCTGTGATTTCATCCCCAACTCAACCAATCGGCAGTGCTCATTCCCTAGCCCCCTGCCCACCAAACTATCCTTAAAAACCCTAGTCACCAAATTCTTGGGGAGGAAGATTTGAGAAATATCACATATCATCCTCACTGAGCCACACTGCAATTATTAAACTCTCTGCTGCAACAACCATCTCACAGCTTGGCCTATGTGTAGGGATATGCTTTTTCTGTGCAGCAGACAAGAACCTGCTAGGCTGTAATGGTACCTGGCAAAATACCCAGTAAAGACTGGATTTTGTGATTAAATGCTCAATCAATATGTATAAATAAATTAATAGAAGTAATAATAGCTAATAAAATGTGCATAATATGGAGCAGGTGCACTGGCTCATGCCTATAATCCCAACACTTTGGAAGGCTGAGGTGGAGGATTGCTTGAGTCCAGATGTTACCATCCTGGACAACATGGCAAGGCCCCATCCCTACAAAAAACACAAAAATTAGCCAGGTGTGGGGACACATGCATATAGTTCCAACTATTCAGGAAGCTGCAGTGGAAGGCTCAGCTGAGCCTGGGAGGTCAAAGCTGCAGTGAGCTGTGATCATGCCACTGACTCCAGCCTGGGTGACAGAGTTGAGACCCTGTCTCAAAATAACTAACTAAATAAGCAAGCATAATATGCACACACAATATGCAAACATCTTATGCCAGGTTCTATATTAAGCATGTTACATGCATTTAATCCTGCCAATAATACAAGTATTATTATATTCTCCATTTTTCAAATATGGAAATAGAGGCTTAGGGAGGTTACTTTGTCCAAAATTACAACCAGAACATGATGAAGCAGTTTAATTCCAGAGCCTTTGCTCTGAACCAGTATGCCTGGAAATGACAGAAACAGATTTTAAACTCCAGTAACACCTTGTCAATAATTATTTAAAAGGGAAAAAAAGACCGTGACAGAATAAAAAAAGGATGACCTATTATATGCCAAGTACTAAACTAGGCACTAGAAATACAAGATAAATTAAGTAAGATCCATGCCTTCAAAGAGTTCACAGCCAAGATACGTAAACAAAAAAATGTAATACAGTATGAGTTCTATATTATAAACTGCTATGGATATAAAGAAGATTCAAAAATTGGGCTTACAAGACTTCACATGCATATTAAATCACTAGATTTTACATATTTATGAGAAGAGTATTCTAAAAGAAGGGTCACCCACAAAGTCATAAAGGATCTTAAGTACACGTGATAGATAATTAATAGAGTTAACAGGCTAGAGGGCTTGATAAGAGTGAAGGTGGGCTGAGGTGGGGAGTATGAGGAGACAAGAAAAATGGGCTAAAACTTTATATGCCACTATGGTATACAACTGTCCCTTGGTATCCATAGGGGACTGGTTCCAAGACCTTCCTTGGATACCAAAGTCAACCAATGCTCAAATCTCTGATATAAAAGGGGGTACCTGGCAGGCGCAGTGGCTCACGCCTGTAATCCCAGCACTTTGAGAGGCTGAGGTGGGTGGATCACCTGAGGTCAGGAGTTCAAGACCAGCCTGGCCAACCTTGTGAAACCCTGTCTCTACTACAAATACAAAAATTAGTTGGATGTGGTGGCAGGTGCCTGTAATTCCAGCTACCTGGGAGGCTGAGGCAAAAGAATCACTTGAACCCAGAAGGTGGAGGTTGCAGTGAGCTGAGATCACACCACTGCACTCCAGTATGGGCAACAGACGGAGACTCCGTCTCGAAAAAAAAAAGAAAAAAAAATGGGTACTATTTCCACATAATCTATGCACACCCTCCTATATACAGTCAGGCTTCACTTAACAGCAGAGGTATGTTCTGAGAAATGCATCCTTAGGTGATTTAGTCACTGTGTGAACATCATAGGGTGTGCTTACAAAAACCTAGATGGTATAGCCTACTACATGCCTAGGCTATATGGTATAGCCTATTGCTTCTAGGCCACAAACCTGTATGGCATGTCACTGTACTGCATACTGTAGACAGTTATAACACAATGTAAGTATTTATGTACTGTACCCTAAAAACACAGTATTATAATCTCATGGGACCACTGTCACTCAACAAAATGCTGTTGTGTGATACATGACTATATTTTAAGTAATCTCCAGATTACTTATGATACCTAATACAACATAAATACTCTATAAATAGTTGCCATATTGATTGCTTAGTAAATAGTAACAGAAAAAAAAGTCTATACATGTTGAGTACAGATGCAATATTTTTTTCTTTTTTTTTTTTTGAGACAAAGTCTTGTTCTGTCACCCAGGCTGGAGTGCAGTGGTGCCATCTCATCTCACTGCAACCTCCGCCTCTTGGGTTCAAAAAATTCTCGTGCCTCAGCCTCCCAAGAAGTTGGGATTACAGGTGTGTACCACCATGCCTGGCTAATTTTTGTATTTTTAGTAGAGACAGGGTTTCACCATGAGGGCAGGCTGGTCTCAAACTTCTGACTTCAAATAATCCACCCACCTCAGCCTCCTAAAGTGCTGAGATTACAGGCGTGAGCCACCATGCCTGGCCATTTTCCTAATATTTTCAATCTGTGGTTGATTGCACCCACAGATGTGGAATGCACGGATGTGGAACTCACTGACAGGAACAGCCAACTATAATATGAAATAAATTTAGTCTCTGTCACTCGTACTTGCTACCTAGTTTCTAAAATCTGTGGAATTTTCTGAGTGATAGAAATATCTTTTGTTATTTATGACTCTTTTGATAACACCTGAGTTTATGTTAGTCACATAACTGTAGGAAGCCCCTGTATAATCAGATGGGGCCAGTCACCAGAAAAACTAAGTGCTTAGAGGAGAGGGTTGGAACTTTCAGTCTCACCCACCAACCTCAAGGAAAGGTGAGTGGAAGGGGTAGAGATTAAGCTCTATAAAGACTCTTGAACAATGAGATTTGTGAGCTTCTGGTTTGCTAAATAAGTGGAAGCGCTGGGAGGGTGGCCTACCCAGAGAGGGCACAGAAGCTCCCCACTCCCCAGTACCTTACCCTTATCCATCTCTTCATCCAGCTGTTCATCTGTATCCTTCGTAATATGCTTTTTAATAAACTGGTAAACATGTTTCCCTGAGTTCTGTGACCCATTCTAGCACGTTAATCAAATCCAAGGCAGGGGGGATCAAGGGAGCCCCAGTTAGCAGCCAGTCAGTCAGAAGCACAGTTTAAGCCATTCTAATGGTGTGCAGTGGTATCTCACTGTGCATTCTCCTAATATTTAGTTATGTTAAACATCTTCTCATGAACTCATTTAACACTCTATTTCTTCTTTGAAGTACCCATAAAAGCTTACTAAACATTTTTAATTAAACTGATTTCTTATTGTTGAATTTTCAGAGTGCTTTATGTATTCTGAAAATAAGTCCTTTATAGGTGATTTGCAAATATTTTACTTCAACCCTGTAACTTGTCTTTCATTTTCTTCATAATGTCTTTTGCAAGCAAAGTTTTTAATTTAATGAAATCCAAATTATCAATTTTTTAATTTTATGAATCGTGCTTTTGCCGTCATCTGACAAGCTTCTTGCCTAAACTCAAGTTACAAAGATCTTCTCCATGTTTTCTTCTAAAAGTTTTACAGCTTTATATCTCACATTCAGATGAGTGATACACCTTAAGTAAATTTTTGTATGTGTGTGGTTTGGGCAGAGGCTCATTCTTTTTGCATGAGAATGCCCAATAGTTCCAACACCAAGACTACTCGTTTTCCACTGAATTGCCTTTGCAGCTTTGTAGATTATTACTGGCCTTCTTTGTGTGGGTTAGCCTATATCCAAAAACTATTTTATTCCACTTGATCTATATGTCTATCCCTTTGCCGATACCAGAGTCTTGACTATCCTAGTTCTGTACTAAGTTTTAAAACCATATCGTTTGATTTTTCTTTTTTTGCTTATATTTTATATTTTTAGACAGGATCTCACTCTGTCACCTAGGTTGGAGTCCTGTGGCACAATCATAGTGCACTCAAACTCCTGGGCTCTGGCAATCCTCCCATTTCAGCCTCCTGAGCAGCAGAGGACTACAGGCATGTATCACCATGTCGAGTTTTTTTTTTTTTTTTTCTTAGTTTGTAGAGATGGTGATCTCACTATGTATTTTTTAACTGACTGAAATTATATATATTTATTGTATAAACATGATGCTTTGAAGACATGTATACGCTGTGGAATGGCTCAATCAAACTAACAGTATGCCTCACAAACACAACATTTCTAATGAGAAGAACATTTAAAATCTATTCTCTATGTAGTTTAATTTTTTTCCAACACTATTCTTCTTTTTCAACATTGTTTTGGCTACTCTAGGTCCTTTGCCTTTCAATATTAACTTCAGAATCAGCTTCTCTATAACTACAAAAAGTATTGCTGGGATTTTTATTATTATTTCATTAAGTCTATAAATCAGTTTGGGGAGAATCAACATCTTTACTACAGTGAACCTTCCAATTCATGAATATGGTATGCCTCTCCATTTACTTAAATCTTCTTTGATTTCTTTAATCAGGGTTTTATAGTTTTCAGCATAAAAATCCTGCATATATTTTGTTACATTTATACCCTACATATTTCATTTTTTCAGAGCTATTGAAATTTTTAAAAATTCAGTTCTCAATTGTTCATTGCTAGCACACAGAAATATGGTTGCTTTTTGTGGCCTGAGCTTGTATCACTTGCTAAACTCATTTATTTTAGGAAGTTTTTATAGATTCTTGGGATTTTCTATATTGACAAATCACATCATCCACAAACAGGAACAGTTTTATTTCCTCCTTTTCAGTCTGTATGTCGTTTTTTCTTTATATATCTTTGCTGCATCAAACTCGGTCTCTTCTTATTCTGGGTAGCTGAGGACACAAATGTTAGATGTTTTGGTATTACTCATAGGTCACTGAGGCTCTATTTATTCTTTTACATGTTTTTCCTTTGTTGTTCAGATTAGATCATTTCTATTGATCTGTTTTCAAGTTCAGTGACTCTTTCATCTATCATGTCCATTCTGCTATTGACACATTCAGTGAGTTTTTTATGTCTGTTATTGTACATCTTGGGTCTAAATGTTCCATTTCATTGTTCTTAATATCTTCTATTCCTTTGCTAAGACTGTCTATCTTCCTGCTCATTCTTGGAGCAAAGTCTTAATACCTGATTTAAAGTCTTTTTGATATAATTTTAACATCTGTATGATCCTGGCATTGGCATCTATATTCTAACTTTTTCTATGTGAGTTCAGATGTGTCTGATTCTTTTTAAGCTGAGTGATTCTAGGTTGTATTCTGGACATTTTGAATATTATATCATGAGACTCTAGGTCTTATTCAAGTTCCATCATGAATATTGGTATTTTCGCTGTAGCCAGTAATTGATCCAGTTGAGTTCATGCTTCAAGTTCTGACCAGCCTTCTGTAGGTTGTATTTCTAATGACAGTTCAGTTTGCAAAACCTTTGCAGTTATATTTAATGTGTTCCATAAGTAACCCCACATAGTTTCCAGTTTGGGATGTGGGCAGTGGTCTATTCCATAATTCAATTCTCAAAGTGCATATATGCTGTTTAGGATCGGACCTATGCATGCACAGCTTGGAAGTCAGCTCAAGAGTCCATAAGCAACTTTAGGTGGGTAGTTTCCCAAGTTCCTCCCTCTTCTACAATCTTTCATTTCACTAGGGCTCCCCTTTTCCATCTTCCAGCAGAACTCTGAGGCTTTATTAACACCACTCTGCAGAGTACTTTCCATGACTACGCTCACATCAGGCAGGGGCAAGCAACAGAACAGCAGAGGGAGAAAAAAAGCAGTGGGGATTTGTCCAACTGTTTTCAGACCACAGCTCCTCCAATCTGAGAGGAAGAATTCTCTCTCTCTATTTTAGGCTCTTGCCTGCCCCCATTAAGGCCACAGCAGCCACTATCAAGAACCGTTTGAGGCCTGGGTATAAGAGAATAAAGAAAAGAAAAAAAGAGAGAAAGATGTAGGATTTCCATGCTTTCTCTGGGCATTAGGAGACCCCTTTCCTCCTCCTTGAGTCAGAACTAGAAGACTTCTCTCGATGCATTTTCTGTCCATGTCAATGCTCACTTCCAAGTTCCAGGATACATTAAATTCAGGCTGAGGCATACTGGAAGAAAAAAATGGTAAACTCACTGCTGGTTCAATGGTACTTTCAATTCTGGTCTTCTTCCCCAGTCTGTCCCTACAATTTACTTTTCAGAATCCTCAAATAGCCACTTCAAGAATTTTGCCCAGGTTTTCAGCTGCATTCAAGTAGGAGAGACATGAAGTGTGCTTATTCCATCTTATCTGGAACCAGAACCTGGACTACAGTTTTTGGTAACAAACTTTGTAGAACTGATTATTTTAAACTACTTGTATAACGTTGATTTTTAAAAATTAAAAATAAATCCTGTAATAATCTTATTGAGGCAGAGGGAAAAAGCAAGTTAGCAGAATCACATTTTTTAAAAGCATATATACCTTTGGACATTATAAGTATGCAAAAAAAAAAAAGTGAAGTTCTTAATTGTACTTTGCTTCATGTCTTTGAATCTTGTTTTCCCTGTCGATTTTTATAAATATTAGGACTGCTATATGTTTTTTAAAAGAAGAAAAAAAAAGCAGGTATTATCCAAAGTGTGAGAAAAAGGAAGCAGTTTGCAGGTGAGAGCCTATAAGTCTTAAGAAACTGAAAATACTTCAAGATGACCAGCACTCTGGGTATAAGCTCAACATTTTCTATAGAAGAAGCAGAAAAAGCAGGCAAGGGTCAGTTTCATGTTTTGTATGACATGTTAAGGTGTGTGGACTTCACATGAGAAAAAGAAGACTATGAACAGTTTTTAGCAAAGGCTGGGGAGTGAAATAACTGTTGGGTATGTCTGAAGGATCACTCTTGCTGCAAAACATTAAGGTGACTAGAAAATGAACCTTAGTGACTGAATTAAAGGGACACATTGAGTTGCAGAACAACATATATAGTTTGATTCCATATGTTGTTGGGGAAGGGGGGTAAGGGAGATTTTAAATATGCATATATATATATAAACATATAGATTATATATATTATGTTAGACATGATTTTATATATGTGTGCATATATATATATATCTATGCACTGATTATATAGAGCTGATTATAAGATGCATAGAACATTTCCGGAAAACTCACAGGAAACTGGTAACAGGTGGTTAACCGTGGAGAAGAAAATGAGGGGCTTAAAGGAAACTTACTTCTCACTTTATTCTGTTGTGCTGATTTTTAAGTTTCTTATTGTGACCATTTACACTCTTAAAAAGGTTTATTAGTGAAATGGAGGGAGGCTTCATGCATGAACTGGATATTAGCTATATATGAATGATATTAAAACAAGATAAAGTAAGAATGAGCCTAACACTTAGTAGCACTGTTCTACCATAGCATTAGCACTCAAACACTACTATAGATCTCCCCACACATAAGATATTACCAACTTTTTTTTTTAAACGAAGTTTTACTCTGTCACCCAGGCTTACAGTGATGTGATCTTAGCTCACTGCAACATTCGCATCCTGGGTTCAAGCAATTCTCCTGCCTCAGCCTCCGAAGTATCTGGACTACAGGTGTGCACTAGCACACCCAGCTAATTTTTGTATTGTTAGTAGAGACAGTGTTTCACCACGTTGGCCAGACTGGTCTCAAACTCCTGACCTCAAGTGATCTATCTGCCTCAGCCTCCCAAAGTGCTGGGATTACAGGCATGGCCACCGCACCTGACCATTACCAACTATGTATACATTAAGTTGACAACATAAAATAGCTTTTAATTACATTACAATACAATGGGTATAAAGGGATAAAGTAAAATATCTTCTCCTTCCCTAAACTCTCTGATTCTAATCACCTCAGGGGCTTCCTGAGTTATATGTGATTCTAAATGTTATTTATATGTTTATACATAGAGATTGTATATTTTTATATACTTTATATATTTATATATATATCAAGTTATATAGAGAGCATACATAAATATGTACATATGTTTTTAGGCAAATACACCTATATTCTATTCCATTTCAAGGAAATTGACCTCTCCTCCTTAAAATAATCTAGACCTATTCTATTCTCTATGTGTTATTTTTCTAAACAAAAGCAGAGTTAACGAATAAATGAATCCCCAAGCCTACAGATAATGTTACATCTTCCAAGGAGAAAAACGTTAAAATGAACATACTCAACAGGTAAAGTTCTCAGAGACCTCCATACACCCTTTGATGAAACAATGAACATCAACAAGGACAAGCAAAAATGCACAGGATAAAATA
The DNA here is from genome assembly GCA_963573385.1 of Cacajao melanocephalus. Lineage (NCBI taxonomy): Eukaryota > Metazoa > Chordata > Mammalia > Primates > Pitheciidae > Cacajao > Cacajao melanocephalus. The sequence continues at coordinate 11,336 of CAUYLG010078955.1, read as the reverse complement.
AACAAAAGAGTAAATTATATGTTTAATAAGGTTAAAGGATATAATGAAGGGTAAAGATGTATCTCTAATTTTTCAGGGGTCCCAGTATATAATTATTATGCTCTCCCACAAAAGGTCCCTGTGGAGCAATTTTCAGTCTTCTATACTGGATAAACCAGCGGTCTAATCCAGAAATTACATATTTCTTCTATTCTTATGACTGGGAAAAAGGAGTAGTCATACTTTGCAGCAGTAGCTGGAGACTTCAAGCAGGGAAGGCAGAACAGGTACAGTCGCTCTCCTGTAATAGTAACCCTTCTTCCCAACTCTCAGCTTGTGCTCTGCAGCCTAAAAGGCAAAAATAAAATCCAGGACCAACATTTCAGGGTAAAAAAAAAAAATCCCTGAAAATCAAAACAAAACCATTTCCTCTTCATGATCTATAAGGAAAAATGTAGTTTTTCCTGCATTTATATGACGCAAGACAAATTAATCCCCAAATATCTCAACTGAGAATAAGCTTGCTTTGTTATCAAACAATGACATTTATTCTATTATTTTTTTGGTATTAGTTGCATCTCCACTCACTTTAGAGGACATAAGGAGAAAAATTTTAAATAATTAAATAATCCTTCAATGAATTACCTTTTCATCCAAGGGAATAAACAGAAAAACATCAGTTCTACTCAGGTTGGTGCACTGAAAAATGAAAAAGTACAAGAGATAATGCTGATCACTCACAGCATAAAGTAAGGAGCTAAAATGGGACAGAAGAGCCAAACAATTTTCTATTCAATCACCGACTTAAGTGTGATTTTTAAATATAATCAACTTCATACTATGAAGAGAACACACATAAGAATAAATGAGCCTGCCCTGTAATCCCAGATATTTGGGAGGCTGAGGCAGAAGAATCACACGAACCCAGGAGATAGAGGTTGCAGGGAGCCGAGATGGCACCACTACACTCCAGCCTGGGCAACAGTTTGAGACTGCATCCCCCACTTCCAAAAAAAAAGAATAAATGACAAATCAGATCTACAGAATATTTTTATTTATTTATTTACTTAGACACAGGGTCTCACTCTGTCACCCAGATTAGAATGCAGTGGCATAATTATGGCTCACTGGAGGCTTGACCTCCTGGGCTCAAGTGATCCTCCCACCTTAGCCTCCCAAGTAGCTGGGTCCACAGGCACACACGATGATATCTGGCTTTTTTTTTTTTTTTGTAGAGACAGAGTTTCTCACTATGTTGCTCAGGCTGATCTCATACTCCTGACCTCAAGTGAGTGATCCTCCTGCCTTGGCTTCCCAAAGTGCTACGATTATAGGCATGAGCCACTGCACCTGGCCTACAGAATACTTTTAAAAGAAAAACATTTTGTTATGTTCAAGTAAATATTTACATATCAATTAGAAGCCAGTAAACAATGTATAAACTTTTAAAGATCCTTAGAAGACTTTCTTTGATAAAACAATATACTAAGTATAATTACAGCAAGTCCTCATTTAATGTCATTGAGAGGTGCTTTCAGTAAAACAACAAGTAACATAATTTGGTCCTCAAAAACCTTATTGAGTTCAAAGTCATTTTGTCATAACATTGGTGAGGAAAAAGAATTGGTTTTGTATACATTGTTTCACTTAAAGTTGCAGTTTCTAACTATCTACTGAGACTTAATTGAGGACTCACTGTAATAGGAATTTTACAATATTCTGAATTCCTGAAACATTAGACCAAACTATATGCAAGAGTTAGAAAACAAAACAAAAACAAAACAAAAAAAACCTCAATTCCTTAAACCAAATGAAAATTTTCTGGAAGATCCAGGGGACTGTCCTCCATTATAATAAAGAGTTGAATCTCTATGACACAGTCTTGAGACTCTGAGCCCTAGTCATCCAAAGGTGAGTAACAACAAGTATAGCACTTTTTGGCAAATCATTCCAGAACCTCAATATTTATTTTTCTTACTCATAAAAAAATCAACAATAAAGTTTATGAAGTAAATAACCAGAAACAGAAGAGGTATGTTATCCTATCTTCCCACATCAATTTACAAATGTATGTTATCACTGAAATGAAGACACTTTGTGCTATTATTTTGCCAGTAAGCATAATATAAAAGTCAAGTTGAAATATACATTGTATCTGCCTTTTAAGACGCCTGCAATTTAAAAGAGAATACAAATGTATTTATTTATTTATTTATTTATTTATTTATTTTTGAGACAGACTCTCACTCTTGTCACCCAGGCTGGAGAGCAATGGTGCAATCTCGGCTCACTGCAACCTCTGGCCTCTTGGGTTCAAGTGATTCTCCTGCCTCAGCCTCCTGAAAATTTTAAATTTCTTAAGTACCACACCGCAAGTTGAAAAGTATACAAGTAATAAACAAGGCAAAATACAGTCCTTATTAAAACATATTGAGAGAAGTGTGTTTGCCCAATAGCAATTAGTACCCTACTGGTCATATTGTAGTCTCAATTGTTTCCCAATATAAGGAAACACATTTACTAGGAGAAACAGGGTTCCTGATTCTGAATACGGCACAGAAAAAGTTTACTGAAAATCTGAAGTACTCTGCTGTGCCAGGAAACAAGGATGACATCAAAGAATACTGAAGTTATACAAGAAGAACACAGAAACCAATGTGAAAGGGCTTCTACTAGTCAAAGATAGGAAATTTAAGTTTCAAAAGGATAATGACTTTAATGGTTTAAAATAAAATATAGAAAAAAGTATAAGTTCATAATGATACTGAAAACAAAAAACAAATCACCAGTCATATAAGAACACAACTTATTATTCCAAAAATTGATCCATAAAAGAGAAGAAAACTCCTAAACTAACTATATTTCAGGGGACACAAATGATGGAATAACATTCTACTCTGTAGAATAACTTCAGTTAAGGAATTTATTTATTTATTTATTATTTTTTTCCCAAGATGGAGTCTTGCTCTGTCACCAGGCCTGGAGTGCAGTGGCGCAATCTTGGCTCACTGCTACAACATACACCTCCTGGGTTCAAGCAATTCTCCTGCCTCAGCCTTCCGAGTAGCTGGGATTACAGGCGTGCACCATCACGCCTGGCTAATTTTTGTATTTTTAGTAGAGATGGGGTTTCACCATGTTGGCCAGGCCGGTCTCAAACTCCTGACTTTGTGATTCACCTGCCTCAGCCTCCCAAAGTACCAGGATTACAAGTGTGAGCCACTGCACCTGGCCAGTTAAGGAATTTAGAAGGAATCAAGAGAATTAGGAAAACCACCATTTTGCAACCCCTAATGAAAACAATGAATCTAGGTGATGTATTCTTCCCAACAATAACAGCATGAATCTTATTAAGCCTCTAGATCTAATTAGGAGTTCTCAAGAAATAAGAAGGATGGAAAAAGATGTTAAAAGACACACAAGGATGCAATCAGCCATATCCAGATTTTAGACTATTTTATCAAACTAAGAACTTCATTCCTTCAACAAAAAAATGGGAAGGCAAAGGAAAAATAAGTAGGGGAGAACAAACTCTGTGACATGACAACAAAATATACTGCAATGTGCCTGCCTTGTATATTAATCCTAATTTGAACAAAGCCAACTTTAAGATGATATTTTTGAGACAATTAGATAAATTAAATACTGGATAGATAGGAGATGGTATTATAAAGTAACAGTTAATTTTGTTAGGTTTTTAATACTATTGTGTTCACATTATTAAGAAAGGTATTATGTTGGGAGGCCAAGGCAAAGAGATCATTTGAGGCCAGGAGTTCAAGTACTCAACATAGTGAGACCTTGTTTCTACTTTAAAAAATACATTTTTATGAAAAAAGAAAAAGAAAGAAAAGAATCCCCTAGTGTAAATTGCGGACTTCAGTTAATAAAAATCTAAGATTAGGTGCGGTGACTCTCACCTGTAATCCCAACACTTTGGAAGGCCCAGACAGGCGGATTACCTGAGGTCAGGAGTTCGAGACCAGCCTGGCCAACATGGCAAAACCCTGTCTCTACTAAAAATACAAAAATTAGCCAGGTGTGGTGGCACACACCTGTAATCCCAGGTATTCAAGAGGCTCAGGGAGGAGAATTGCTTTAACCTGGGAGACGGAGGTTGCAGTGAGTCAAGATCATGCCACTGCACTCCAGCCTGGGCAACAGAGTGAAACTCTGTCTCAGGGAAAAAAAAAAAAAAAAAAACTATCAATATTGGTTCATAAACTGTAACAATTATATCACAAGAATGCAAGGTGTTAATAATAGGAAACACTGGATGGAGAGTCTGTATACAGGAGAGTCTGTATACAGGAACTTTACAATTTCTACTCAATTTTGTGTAAACCTAAAACAGTTCTAAAAGTAAAGTCCAGGTCCAGATACAATGCCTCATGCCTACAATCTCAGCACTTTGGGAGGCCAAGGCAAGAAGACTGCATGAGGCCCAAAGTTCAAGACCAGGCTGGGCAAAATAGCAAAACCCCATCTCTACAAAATTTAAAAAAAAAAAAATTAGTTGGGCATAGTGCCATGCACTTGAAGTCCCAGCTTCTCAAGAGGCTGACAGAAGGATTGCCTGAGCCCAACAGTTCAAGATTGCAGTTAGCCATAATTGTGCCACTAACCTCCAGCCTAAGGAACAAAATGAGAACATGTCTAAAAAAAAGAAAAAAAAAAAGTCCATTAATTAAAAAAAGAAAATCTGAGAACATGGGTTTCCTCTCCAATGAGTCTCCAATCCATTCTTAAAACTGGTCACCTAAGGAAATTCTACAGCCTGTTATTTCACTTTCCAAAAATACAGATCCCACAAATTTCCCTAATGCTTAACACAGCGACTTCTAATACGTTCTTACATAAAAACTTTCATACACTTTTTTTTTTTTTTGGCAGTGGATAAATGGCCAAAACTTTCTGCGCTTTAGTAAGTACAAGTTAATGGGGCCAGGCTCAGTGGCTCACATCTGTAATCCCAGTACTCTGGGAGGCCAAGGCAGGTGGATCACCTGAGGTCACAAGTTCAAGACCAGCCTGTCCAACATGGTGAAATCCTGTCCCTACTAAAAATACAAAAATTAGCCAGGCATGGTGGCACAAGCCTGTAGTCCCAGCTACTAGGGAGGCTGAGGCAGGAGGATCACATGAACCCAGGAGACGGAAGTTGCAGTGAGCCAAGATTGCACTCCAGCCTTGGTGACAAAGCAAGACCCTGTCTCAAAAGAGAAACAAAAACAAAACAAACAAACAAAAAAAACAAAAAACAAGTTAATGGATTCACAAAATCATCAATCATCAACTAAGCTCTCACAAGCAAAGTAATGTCTGCCAAATTTTGATACATCTCCAAACACCCCATACCCCAACTCCACACATTCTCTTACTAGGAACTAGGAACACAAATCTATAAAAAAAAGTAGATTTATCTATAAAGTAAAGAATATTTTCATTACAAAAACAAAGGAGTCCCCATTTGTTAGCCAGAGATACATACTCAAAAAATTATATGATGTCTATAATTTCTTTTAAAGTACTCCAGAAATGTGGGGAAAAAATGTATTAGGAATAGTATATATTTGCAACAATATTGGCCAAAATGCTGATACTTACTAAGACTGAGTTTTGGATACATGAATGTTTTGTTATATAATTCTATTTTGGTGCTTAAATTTTTCATAATAAAAAATTAGGGGAAGGGACTTCATTTACAGTTCCACAAGTGAGGCACATGGAAGCTGCCATACCATTCTATCAACAAGTACAAAGCCGAAAAAGTGAAAAAATCAGCTCTTCTTAGAGCAAACTGTTGCCACCAAAATTGGAAAGAGAGATAGGCAGACACAGAGAGTCACAACATACAAGAGCAGAAATATCCACAGGAACCGGTGCCAGAGTAGAAAAACCTGAATTGCAACTGACAGATTGCTGGAGGCTAGGTGTCAACAAGTCCAAGACTTTAAAACTTCATGGGTACCTAGGCATAGGTATGCTCTCTGAAATTTACAGAATTATTAGACAGAAATCATGCTTTTGTGAGTTTTACCTTTAGGAGTTGGACTAGTTTTTCACAGTATATATAGGAGAAAAATTCCCTCATGCTTCCAGCAAGGAGAAGAGAAAATGAACCATTTTAAAATATGCCACAACATTCTATTCTTCCTAACAAGGTCTGCCCTCAGGAGAAGCAAGTTAACTACAGCTAATCTGCTGGAGTTTGTTTTATTTATTTATTTTTTATTTAATTTTAATTTTTTTATTTTTTCAAGCAGGGTGTCATTCTGTTGCCCAGGCTGGAGTGCAGTAGCGCAATCACAGCTCACTGCAGTCTTGACCTTCTGGGCTCAAGTGATCTCACCTCCCAGCCTTCTGAGTACCTACCTGGGACTACAGGTGGATACCACCATGCCCAGATAATTTTTTGTAGAAGTGGGATTTCACCACATTGCCCAGGTTGATCTCAGTCTCCTGTGCTCAAGCAATCTGTCCACCTCATCCTCCCAAAGTGCTGGAATTACAGGCGTGAGCCACCATGCCTGGCCTCAGGTTTTACTGAAGCTTAATTGATCTGAAGGAGAGGAAATACCCAAATGCAACCCATTCTAACCATCCTGTCCCACCTAATGGGGTGTGGGAGGACTAGAAGCACTTACAAAGTTCATAGTCCAGAAGTAAAGGCACACTAAAATACTGAGAACAAATCATAGGACTATGGAATGCTTCCCCTCTCTCTCCCTCTTATTACATTACTGAGAGTCTATTTTTAGCAGTTGCTTTTATGCAGTACGTTATGTATAGCCATCAAGAAAAATATGCAAGGAACACTACAAGGCAAAAAAACACAATTTGAACAGAAAAAGCAAATATCAGAACCAAACATGGCAGTGATGTTGAAATAATCAGATCAGGAATTTAAAACAACATTGATTAATATGCTGAGGGCTCTAATGGATAAAGCTGACGCCATGCAAGAAGAGGTAGGTAATGTAAGCAGAGATGAAAATCCTAAGAAAGAACCAAAAGGAAACACAAGAACACAGTAACAGAAACGATGAATGTCTTATAGGCTTATGAGTAGACTGGACACAGCTGAGAAAAAAAAAGTATCTGAGCACGAGGATATATCTACAGAAATCTCCAAAAGAGAAAATCAAGAGGACAAAGACAGACACAGAAAGAAAACAAACAACAAAACAGAAGAGAGGATTAAGGGACAACTATAAAAGATGTAACACATACATACACAATGGGAACATCAGAAGGGAAAGAGAGAAAAGAATAGATAACTATATGAATCAATGACTTAGAATTTCCCCAAGTTAATGTGAAGCACCAAACCAGAGATCCAGGAAATTCAGAAAATGCCAAGTGGGACAAATGAAAAAAAAAAAAAAAAAAAGCCAAAAACCTACATCTACACATATTATTTTAAACCATCAAAGATAAAGAAACACCTTTGACTCCGAAGGAGCAGTTTGGAAAAAAAGAAAAAATTTTGAATGAAGCTAGTGGGGAAAGAAAAACAAGTCTTACCTGTAGAGGAACAACAAAAAAATTAGCCAGGCACAGTAGCTTATCCCTGTATCCGAACACTTTGCGAAGTCATGGTGAGAGGATCGCTTGAGCCCAGGAGCTCAAGACTAGCCTAGGCAATAGTGAGACCCAATCTCCACAAAGAATTAAACATAAGCTTCGTATACTTTCTTTCTTTCTTTTTTTTTTTTCAGAGACGGAGTTTCACTCTTGTTGCCCAGGCTGGAGTGCAATGGCGGATCTCGGCTCACTACAACCTCCGCCTTCCAGGTTCAAGCAATTCTCCTGCCTCAGCTTCCTGAGTGGCTTGGATTACAGTTGCACACCACCATGCCCGGCTAATTTTTTGTATTTCTTTGTAGAGACGGGGTTTCACCATGTTGGCCAGGCTGGTCTGGAACTCCTAACCTCAGGTGATCCACCCACCTCAGCCTCCAAAGCGCTGGGATTACAGGCCTGAGCCACTGCACCCAGCCTAAAGCTGGGTTTTCTTATATCAGATAAAACAGAATTTAATCTAACAACAATCAAGAAGGGCAAAGAAGAGCATTACGTAATGATAATGGATTCAATGCAGTAACACTTAACTATCCTAAATATATATGCACGCAACAATGAAGCATCCAAATTCATAAAACAAGTTCTTCTTGACCTATGAAAAGACTTAGCCCCACAATAATAGTGGGAGACTTCAACACCTCACTGACAGCATTAGGCAAATCATCAAGGCGGAAAACTAACAAAGAAATTTGGGACTTAAACTCAACACTCAACTGATTTGATCTAATAGACATCTGCAGAATACCCCACCTGATAACCACAGAATATACATTCTTCTCATCTGCACATGGAATATATTCTAAGACTGACCACATTCTAGGTCATAAAGCAAGTCTCAATAAATTCAAAAAAATCAAAACCTAGCACTCTCAGACCACAGTGCAATAAAAATAGAAATCAATTCCAAAAAGATCTATCAAAACTATTAAAATACATGGAAATTAACCTGTTCCTGAATAACTCATGTGTTAAAAATGAAATTAAGGCAAAAATAAAAAAATTCATTGAAATTAATGAAAATAGAGACACAACTTACCAAAATATTTGGGATGCAGTTAAGGCAATGTTAAGAGGAAAGTTTACAGCACTAAATGCCTTATTCAAGAAGTCAGAAAGATCTTAAATTAACAATCTAACATCTTGACTAGGAGAAATAGAAAAAAAAAAAAAAGAAGAAGAAACTAATCCCAAAGCTAGCAAAATAAAATAAATAACTAAAATCAGAGAAGATTCGAACAAAATTGAGACGCAAAAAATCCATACAAACGATCAATGAAATAAAGAGCTAATTTGTTGAAAGAATAAACAAGATTGATAGACCACTAGCTAGATTACCAAAAGAGAAAAAAAAAAGAGTAGATCAAAATAAGCACAATCAGAAATGACAAGGATGACAACTGATCCCATAGAAATACAAAAGATCCTTAGAGATTATTAGGAACACCTCTAAGCACACAAATTAGAAAATCTAGAGTAAATGAATATATTCCTGGAAACACACACACTCTTAAGATTAAACCAGGAAGAAAGTGAAAACCTGAACAAACCAACAACAAGATTCAAAATTCAATCAGTAATAAAAAACCTATCAACCAAAAAAACCTCTGCACCAGACAGATTCACAGCCCAATTCTACCAGCTGCACAAATAACTGGTACCAATCCTACTGAAACTATTAAAAAAAAAAAATGAGGATGAGTGGCTCCACCCTAACTCATTCTATGAAGCCTGCACTAGCCTGATACCAAAATTTTGCAGAAACACAACAAAAAGAGAAAACTTCAGGGCAATATCCCTGATGAACACAGACACAAAAATCCTCAACACAATACTAGCAAACAAAATCCAGCAGCACATCCAAAAGTTAACTCACCGAGACCAAGTAGGCTTTATTCCTGGGATGCACAGTTGGTTCAATGCATGCAAATCAATAAATGTGATTCACCACATAGATGATATTAAAAACGAAAACCATATAGTCATCTCAATAGATGCAGAAAATTTTTTTCAATAAAATCCAACATCCCTTCATGATAAAAACCCTCAACAGACTTGGGATCAAAAGTACATACCTCAAAATAATAGCCATCTATGGCCAGGTGTGGTGGCTTATGTCTGTAATCTCAGCATTTTGGGAATCCAAGGCAGGCAGATCACCTGAGGTAGGGAGTTCAAGACCAGCCTGACCAACATGAAGAAACCATCTCCACTAAAAATACAAAATTAGCTGGGCATGGTGGAACATGCCTGTAATCCCAGATACTTGGGAGGCTGAGGCAGGAGAATAGCTTGAACCCAGAAGGTGGAGGCTGCAGTGAGCTGAGATTGCACCACTGTACCCCAGCCTGGGCAACAAGTGTGAAACTCCATCTCAAAAATAAAAATAAAAATAACAGCCATCTATGAGAAACCCACAGCCAACATCATACTGAATGAGCAAAAGCTAGAATCATTTCCCATGAGAACTGGAATAAGACAAGGATGCCCACTCTCAACACTCCTCTTCAACATAGTACTGGAAATCCTAGCAAGAGGAATCAGGCAACAGAAAGAAATAAAAAGCATCCAAATAGGAAAAGAAGAACTCAAACTATCTCTCTTTGCTAACAACATGATTCTATACCTAGAAAGCCCTAAAGATTCCATCAAAAGGCTCCTAGAACTGATCAACAACTTGAGTGAAGTTTCAGGATACAAAACCAATGTGCAAAAAATCAGAAGCATTTCTACATATTAACAATGTTCTAGCTGAGAGTCAAATCAAGAACACAAGCCCATATAAAATAGCCACCAAAAAAGAACAAAAAATAATGAAACACCTAGGAATACAGCTAACCAAGGAGGTAAAAGATCTCTACAAGGAGAACTACAAAACATTGCTGAAAGAAATCAGAGATGACATAAATAAATGTTAAAACATTCCATGCTCATAGATTGGAAGAATCAGTATTGTTAAAATGGCCATACTACCCAAAGCAATTTACAGATTCAACACTATTTCTATCAAACTACCAATGTCATTTTCCACAGAATTAGAAAAAACAATTCTAAAATTCATATGGAACCAAAAAAGAACCCAAAACATCCAAAGTAGTTCTAAGAAAAAAGAACAAATTATCACATTACCCAACTTCAAACTATACTATAAAGCAACTATAACCAAAAACAGCATGGCATTGGCACAAAAATACACACTGGACCAATGGAACAGGTTAGAGAACCCAGAAATAAAACTGCAAACCTATAACCATCTGATCTTTGAGAAAAGTCAACAAAAGTAAGAAATGGGGAGCCAGGCATGGTGGCTCATGCCTGTAATCCTAGCAGTTTGGGAGGCTGAGGTGGGTGGATCACCTGAGGCCAGGAGTTGACCAGCCTGGCCAACATGGTGAAACCCCATCTTTAAAAAAAAAAATTAAATTAAAAAAAAAAGAAACGGGGAAAGTCTTCCCTATTCAATAAATGGTGCTGGGATAACCTGCTAGCCATATGCAAAAGATTGAAACTAGACTCCTATCTTTCACCACATATAAAAATTAACTCAAGATGAATTAAAGACTTAAATGTCAGAACTCAAAGTAAAAAATCCTAGAAGAAAACCTAGGAAATACCTTTATTGACATTGGCCCTGGCAAAGCCTTTTTGGCTAAGTCCCCAGAAGTAACTGCAACAGTAACAAAACTTGACAGGTAGAATCCATTTGAACTAAAGAAACCACCATCAGAGATTACTACAAACAACTCTATGCACATAAACCAGTAAACCTGGAA